>JAIZAY010000059.1:0-185347 GCA_029531755.1 Holothuria leucospilota
TGCGATATTGTCAAATTTAATTGACCCTGAAAATATTACGGGACGCTCTCCCTTTGATCCAACACTGCTGATTTTCCAAAACTGCCAAAATGCTGTACACTGAAGGCTACTCTTAGCGACACAAAATCACCAAGTGGAGCAAACTAAAAGGTGTCTGGTTTTGTATTTCGATTAAAAATTAAAATTAAATTAAAGAAATTAAAAATGAAGTATGAGGGATGTATTAACTTACTACATGAACCCACCGGAAATACGTAGATTTTTACGAAAAAGTCCGTAATCCATTCTTGAGTCAATATTGGGAGCAACAATTTATATAAACACTGTTGTAAAGTATTCATTACCAACTTTTTCGAGTGCAGCCCCCTCTTCCCAATGATTGCATAATCAGTAGCGCTTTACGGCCGTTCGTTAATTCTGAACACTCTATGTTGCTTTCTTTCTCTCTGCAAACTTTTTGTTTATGAACCAGTTTTAGTGAACATGTCTTTTCTTTACCAAAATAGTTTGGCATTCTTTTAAATGACATTTTATAATGTGATACTGAATTTGATTTTTCCGAGTAATTATAGGTCAGTACTTTGATAAATCTGTACTACTTACTCTTGCTATACTTTTTTCTCATTGGTTGGTACAGGTTTATCTACTGAACGCTATAAATTGTTATGTGGAGTACTAACTTGGAGTCTTCTAGCTTAAAATAAACAGTTTATTTTCAAGTATAAAGCGCAATTTTCATGTTTTGGCATATTGTAAATACTTGGTTTTGGAGTAGACCAACAAAAGGGTATTCTCGTGTTCGGTTTTAGAAACTATTAATATAATGGTAATATCCACTCATTTCCACATATTATAGGACAGAGAATATTCCCTTTAGATTTACTTTGATAGGCACAGGGAATATGAAAGCTTTCCGTTGTATTGATGAGCCATTTTTCTTTAAATCAAACTGACAATATAAATCATTGAATTGTTACTCAGAGATATCAGAGCTTTCGAACTATGTGTAACACTTGAAATGAAACGGATTATAATTACATACTTAAACAAGGGTTTAGCTATTTTCTGAATTTAACAAACTAAATGCCTGCCATGCTAGCTAGGTGAATTCACTTATAACCATAACCATTCACTTTATGACCATGCTTTTTAAGTTACCGAATTACCATGCATCGGGTAACTGGTTTGCCATCAAATGTTCTTTATTCCATACAATAGAGGGTGTTAAAATAAAGCAATCTCTTTAGTAGTAACCTGTAATACTTAAGTCATGCTCCTTTCGTTTCTGATTGACTTGTAAATAAGGAACAAAAACCAGCACTGCTGTACGCGCTATTTGGAATATAAAGGATCCGTCACTTAAAAAAATATTTAAACGTGTTTTTCTTTCAGCTGTACGACAGTTTTATTATATGTGTGGCATTTTGCTAGAAATTGTTACTAAGTAGGTAATGACTAGTTTAGAAAAGGAGAAAATGTTTACCGCATTTGTAAATAATTTATTAGGAAGTACGTGTCAAGTAATTTCTAGATATTTTGTATGATAAGGGTTCACTTCAGACACCCAATAAATGACCTAAGGAATTGAGAAGAAAGCCGTAAACAGATAAAGAAAATGTCTTTTAACACTGTTAATATTTTCATTGTACCACATTCCTCTATAAGAACCGTTTTAATAGCTAGCCTACTGATTTTTAATCACATATAAACCTTACTGATTGGATACCCCCACCCCAACACAGGATGGAAGCATGATGATAAATTCTATATTAAAGAAGTATAAAACATTCTTTATTCAGTTGGTAAATTAGATAGCAAGGTGTACATTGAAGAAAGGTTAAACGACGAACAATGTAATACTGGAACCAGGGTCTTATAGTAAAATGCAATTACGACTTTTGAATTACTATTGCCTTTTTCCTTTCCACGTAACAGGCGGATGAGTTGTGGACGAGATGTATGAAAATATTCACCTTACGTGATTAACTTACACTGAACACAGCGGGTACGTAACAAGCTTTAGCTTTTACATACTAATCTAGTAAAGTGTGATGCCGTGATTACCATGCTTTGATCATTTACGAATGACATTGTAGTGAACGCCTGGTAGAACCTTTATTTCTTTGACCCATCCGTCTGATAAACAAAAAGTTTTGTTTGTGGAGATCTCAATGAAAACAAGACTTAGTTTGGTGTGTGGTAATAGGATAGAAAAAAGTTCCCCTTTTACGGTTATGCCGAATTGTGCTGGTAAAAATATAATGCGGGAAGCTAATAGATTCTTTCGGGATGTCGTAGATGACATTAGATACTGTAGCTGAACGATCTACTCTGAGGGGAAGTTGTTCAGTTCGAAAAGTTAACGTATGTCAGGTCTAAAAAGGAAAAAGATCAAAGTGATAAAAGATTAACGCTTTAGCTTTCTTTTGTTAGCATGTCATTACTCCAGATTGAGAACACATTTAACGTCAATGACAAAGGAAGTAGCTAAAGTTGTCTAAAACTGCAAAAGAGTGACTGAAAACAACAACAGCAGCAATAATTTTACATTTATACTCAAAACGGTAGCAGAACACCAGATATTTCTAATTTTTGCTCTAAACTCGGCTTATTTAACTGACTAAGTGTACAAAACCGGCAAAATTCATACTGTGACGGCAAATTCAAACTTTCCGCCGTCAGTAAGTAAAGTTAAGCGTTCTGATATTAGGACCCAGGAGTATTCGTATATACGTTCATGCATTCACGTACATGTATATCATACCTGTATGTATGTTCGTCTACATGTGTTCTTATGGTCGTCGAGTACTCGAGACCCCCCACCCTTGTTTTAATGGGTCCAACGTAAGACTATGGTAAAAGGGGCTGGTATTTATAATTTTAAGAAAATTCAAAGTGGTTCGACCAAATTTTAGAGACAGGTGAACTTGGGGTATTTCGTCTGCCATTTATCATATTTTAAGTACAATTAAACTAAGCACCCCTTCCATTTCTCTGCCTATGGGAAGCACATGATTGTACAGAAACAAGTAGCATCTAAAATAATGGCTATATTGTTGTGTAAGTGTGATTGTCCTTTTGCCATCTCGACTTCCTGGTATTGTAGGGCAATGAAAATGTCTGCGGGCGATGTATCTTATTTCCTCTTCTGGCAACACCAAATCATTTGCTTTATGTAGACTTCAGTTAACCTAGTTTTGCTTGGATGGTCATCCTCTTGTCTTTGTCTTTTGAGTCTTCTTCAGAGCATGGATACGAGGTATATTCACCCTTAACGGTTCTGAATTCCACCAATCCCAAAGGAATTCCATGATCAGTCTGATCTAGAATGTTGTGATTGATGGATATGGTGACTACATTTGCAGGAGCGGCAGCAAGACGTACTAGACAGAGAGTTATTTTTTCCGAACTGGTAGAGGAACGTTTTCACATTATCGTATGGAAGGTGTACGGTCACTATATTCGAGGATTAAAATCTTGAAATCTAATGCCGGACGACTGACCCCTAGAGGAATTTAGACGGTTTGTAATTGCAGGCAAGTACAGATCGAAGCCTCTGAAATATTTATGCCAACTGATTTCTTGTTCGATTTAACATTTAGTGAGGCACAAAAAGGGGCAACCGACCTGCCATGCTCACTTCTGAGGGCGAAAAAAACGTTGTGTTGCCAAATTGTCACACGCACCTTTATCACAGTGTAAGAAACGTAGCTTCCAAGCAGGAAACAGGCTGGCATAAGATGTTTCTGCCTAGATTTGGGCATTTGCGCAGGTGAAGTCAAAACCGAGGAATTCATGTGAGGTATCTGCCTGCTAAGCATTCTCAAAGTTGTTGTCGTGACTTCAAAGACAAACTTAGCCTGCGCCCCGGCGTTCAAGTCTGGGCCTTTTCTATTTTCTTTGGGAGACGGATAATACTCTTAAGTAATTAACAACTAAAGAGAAAGTTAATAGAGCTACGTAATGTTTCATCATCAATCAAGATAATGCCTACCTCTTTGCCTCAAACGGGCTGATTATTCTTGTTGGAACACGGTTAAGATGGTGAAGTCGGGGAAATGGTCAAAATGATTTCCATTTCATGATATAGTCAAAATGACTGCGTGGTCGATGAAGAATGTTGGGTATCGTAGTGATCTTGTTCAAATGGAGAATATCACAATGCAAAAATATCATACGCCGAGCCACAAAAGAAGGCACAAATTTACGTGACAAACTGAGCATCCAATAAAGTATACTGAAGGCTTCGATTAACAAACGTAAAACAATGATGAAAGTATTTATTGTCTTACAGTGACAGTTAGTTGTTGGGTTTCTTTGCAGATTTATGAAACATATCACCAAGGAGAAAGAAAGACATTTCTAGAATAGTAGTGATGACTTTATAGGTGCAGGTGGCGTAACAGGTACTCACTGACAGCAAAATATGACCAAACGTAGCGTGGCTAAACCCCTCTAAGGGATACCATTCCTTTATTGATTCCAACTCGAACGATTGATGAATCAATCGTTTTTTCAGCCATACCGTATGGCGGAACAACTCTCTGTTTATTGGATGAATTTTCCGACCTTTATAGCCACTTGCGTAGTGTATCCATCGGTTACTAAAGAGTCTTGGTGGAAGGGATTGCAGTATAGTATGTATTTAGAGTATAGACCGCATGGAACAATACTATGAAAGGAAAAGAACTACAGAAAGCTACCGTACGTAGCGATAAGCCGTTGGGAATAATTGCAATTCCGTTAGAGAATATTTTCTGATTGAAATCAAAACAGGTAACCTTTCAAGAAAGTCATGTTCTTTTGGAATATCACATATTTTGTCGAAGCCGTTGGAGGCGCCCTGACGAAATATGGTCAGCTACCCTCACCTAGCTTTAACCCTGAAAAGACGTATTTTATCTTGTCTATTCGAGTATCCCACGAATAGGTTTTCCTTAGCTACCATTAGACAAATATAAAGATACAAGTATGCTATGAGATTCTATGTCATTAAAGATGGAATTAGCCGACTAGCTATGTATGGCTTGGTAAGCCTTTTTGTCAACTTGGGAATTACTGTTTACTTGTATCGCTCAAAGTACAACAGACACACAACTGCACTCTACACAGCACTTAGCCATGCGAAGTTTTAGGAATAATGTATAACCTTTAGAGCGAAGTTAATTCGTCTGACAGATGTACGGGGAATCTCGTGTGCCCACAGGGGCTCCCCGACAAAATTTGGAAATACCTTACAACTTTTCTACTAAATGAGCTGAAAATTGAAAACATTTTAATAATAATAAACAGAATATAAACATACTAATTTTGTATTCTCGAAGATACCCATACAGTGAGTATAGCACCTACATAGTCTGGTGCCATCCCTAATTTTCTTCTATCTACTTTATGTTTTCAAACAGTCCGTAGTTAGCACACATGCAAACTAAACGGCAATTAGCAATATATAGTTCCATTAGTAAACCAGCTTATTGTTAAAGGTCTATAGACAGGTAAATGTATGTCGGATCTGCCTTTTGATGTAAAAAACAAAACACTTTAAAGAAGCCTCATTTTTTTTCAAAATCCATCCAGTATTGACCATTTTACAAGGCAATTACTATTTGTGCACTTATATTATGAATAACCATGTGCTACACATGCAAATTTGTGACGTGTAAAGAGGGACCCATGAGGTGTGTAGTCTTATCTTTTGTTCAACCCTCATTCCGAGGACAATTATAATAGCGACATACCCTGAGGTGTTTATCTTGAAAGGAGTAATTTATTACTTTGAAAATATCCACATTAAAAAGCAAACAAGAAATTAGCTGGTAAATAAATACCAGATAATTTGTTTAAGATCAAGAAAAAAATTCAGACTCTGTGCAACACTCCACAACACAGTTTGTTTTTATAGCAAATGGTAATCTCAGAAAAGGTCAAATTTTGGAAACCGTAAAAGTAGACGAAGTAGACGAAAAGTATTACTCTATGTAAATGAGCAAAAACGGCATAAGTCTAAATTTCAGTTATGGCTGATTTTGGCAAAGGTTACGGAAATGAGACGACGACGGTGCCGTGTGACAATGTTACCCTGCTTTTTGGTTAACAAAGATTAAACTTAATGAAACTTCAAGAACAACATAAAAAGAGATTATAGTTGGCAAATAGTCGAGAGCAAACGGATTTTTCCGATATATTTCGATCTAAAGCCATAACCCTGATGAATCTTGCTGTATTGGGAAAATATTCTGTTGGTCGAAAATCCATATGTCAACTTCTTGTAGGGACAGAAATGACAATTTCAGGAATTTCTGTGTCACTAGTACTCACTACTACACTTTTTGGGAAATCTTTATCTCTTGAAGAAATCTAAATTTTCAGTAAAACAGAAATACTGTATTGCATATATGTTTACCATGTACTACACGGCACGTTGCACACTCTGCAATGTAAGTCCGTTGCTCGTGTAAGCTTTTCCGGGATGATTTGTAGGTTGTCGTGCCCAAATACGCACTGTAAAGTTAGCTGTGCAAGATATTGCCTAGGTGGGTAAACATCTACAGAACCTGTTTATATGACGTCAGAGAATACCAACAAATGCAGGCATCTGATTTATGTACCGATTGGATTCACGGGTTAGGCTATTAAAGCAATCAAGTCGTAGTGAACGTCTTTGTTTATATTCCAAAATGACGCCAGTAGGCTTCAGCGCAAAAGGTCTATATTTTTTTCATCATTCACACATGACCATGGGCGTCACCAAAGGGGGTCGGGGTGTGCAAACGACCCCCCTTTGAGCTTTTTTACAGAAACATTTAAAGGATGTATCAAAAATCGAAATAGGTTTCTTCTGCCATTGCAAAGTATAAATTTCTGTTAATATGTTGAATCGTTAATTTCGCTGCAATTACAGATCGAGTCCCCCAAATTACTATTTTCCATTATCTATTTTAACGAAATAAATGACATGTACAGTATTTTCTAGGTCTTGAAGGAAAAAGGTTGAAAGTAAAAAACAAAGTAAACTGGGAAAATCACATTGTGCACAAACTTACTGTTCTGTTCTATAGAGCCTGATAACTTAAGCAATGTAGAGACGCTGTTCATTGCAGATTTGAACGATTTTCTTAAATTTCTTTGCATTGCAGAGCTGAATTGCTTAAAAATTTCTGTTATTTGTTATTGAGGTTAGCTATTTTACCTCCTTAATCTTGAATATTCCGAGCTTTCGAGGGTTTTGTCCAGGGAATCGTTGCCTCTGGATCCTACCAGTTGGTTC
The DNA here is from genome assembly GCA_029531755.1 of Holothuria leucospilota. Classification (NCBI taxonomy): domain Eukaryota; kingdom Metazoa; phylum Echinodermata; class Holothuroidea; order Aspidochirotida; family Holothuriidae; genus Holothuria; species Holothuria leucospilota. The sequence goes on from JAIZAY010000059.1 coordinate 7,268, forward strand.
CCTTGATCAAGCCTATGGTTCCCATGACAGGCTCCTAACTTTAAAAGAAAAACGTTCTGGTGCCATTGCCATTTTAAGACTTAAAATCTTTCTCTTTGATCCCCATCCATAGCTTCACGTTTTGCTCTTATATGAAATCATATTTTTGGCATTATCAAACTAGCAATATTGACGATAATTTCATCGCATTATAGGCATTTGAAATGTCTAACTCCTCAGAGCTTCAGGGGGCGTCGCCCCCTGGACCCCACCCCGCAGTGTTCGCGCTACGCGCAAGCATTGCGGCTAACGCTGTAACAGGGAGCTGCCACTCACCCCAGGCTATAATAACTTCCCTCTCCGCACAAAATACGACCCCACTTTAAAAATGTCTGGTGACGCCCATGATGACGGCCTGTATGTTGACTTTTTGCAACCGTAGCCTGATTCTGCAACAACTTCTTCGATAAGCTGGTATATTAGTTCGTTGACAGGTCGGTGACAGCTGCACACTGATACTACCCGACTCAACCGCAACGCAACTAACCCACTCCCGTACGAATAACAACTATCTCTGGAATCACAGTCGGGTCCGACCTCTGGAACAAAATTTGGCACATACTAGCTGCTGCTACACATGCAATCGATTCTTCGCGATTCGACAAGTCTCTGGGCTACATATCGAACTCGCCAACCCTTAAATTCCCGAAGAGAGCGACCACATATATAACTCGACTTGACACTGTTTAGGCTACACGTAGTTGCTAACACATTGAAAGAAGTATCATCATGACAGCAAGGGGCGTTTGATGAGTACGGTAGCTTAATTAACACCAGGGATTGGAAAAAAATCCTAAATCTTCTGAGTTATCACATAAGTGTTTAAAAATGGAGATAATATGATGTCAACAATTTTACAGGGTTGTAAATTATTTTAACTGCCAGATACCAGGAAATGCATAAAGGAGGATTCCCATGTCCCCAAGCGTAAACATTAATGATTTCATTTGAATCGCAAAGAAGTCATACTACAAAAAGAACGCGATTACGTGAAATTGTTTGTGGATGTACTTATTTTGAACTTCATAACCTATGTCAGAACATTACATGTTCATCACAGACCTATGTTTAATTGCAAAATTTTCCTGCGGGCAACCCTCCGAGCTCCTTCAGAAATTTTCGTCTTCGGCATCCGCTGGATCGGGCTGGACCAGGGAGGGGTGTTTATGTTCTCTGGGTGAAAGAGGCCATGAGCTGAAAAGAGTCGGAAACTACCTCTTTAGCTCATGCCATTGCTGCCATATATCGAAATGGCGCGTGTGGGTAAAACGGTAAATTGCAAAAGACAGCAGCGCTGGGCATTCTGTACCCTTTAAGCAGGATTACAAGAAAACAAGGATGATATGTACCACAATTTTCTCCGGACGAATTTGTATATATTCGGCTGGTTGTTGGAGAGATTTACAGGATTTATCATCAAGCAAGATACAACTTATATTGCAGCGATATCAACCGCAGAACTATTTACTCTGACCTTAAGATCATTTGCTAAAGGTTACCAGCGTGCAGCCTGTATAGCTACAGACTCCATCTCCTTAAATTTTGGATAATGAAAAGCCAACACACAGAAGGATAAAACCATGTAATTTAAAAAGCGTTAAACATTCTAGGGTGGCAAATATTTATATTTTGAGGGAGAAATACAAAAACGATCCAACGATGCCGCAAAGACCGCAGTAGCGCAAAACGCTCAGTCCCTTCGGCGTGTTAACAAGGTTCTGCCTCAGGACTGCTGCTGGGGTCCAGGAGAGTAACGCCCTTGTAGGAAAAGAAGTGGGAAACCCCCAAGAGCTGTGTTGCACGTACAAAATTGTGTGCAGTAGAGCAAAACATTTAACCAGATATAAATGACTTCGATGAAGTAATAATAAAGTAATTAAGAGACAGCTTATATGTTGGATGCGCCTGAAACGTGAAGAAAAAATAGCTCTAATTTTATGGCAAAATAATACAGTGTATTGAAATCACCCCATATTGTGACTTGTTTGCTTATAACTTGTATATTTTATGAAAGCAATGATATTCAGCCCATACTGTGGTTCGATTTGTGCCTGTGCCCCCGATTTTTAACATCCACTGTTGTGGGTAGGATAGTTAGGGTAACCCTGACGGAAGGGAACGTGTTTACATTTGGTCTTTTCTTTATCCCTCGACGTCAGGCAGGAAAAGGTGAAGGAAGTCACTTTCCAACCAAGAAACGTGGAGGGATAGACCAGAGGTTAAAAAGTTCACCTGATATGAATATCCATACAGTTCAAATTTGAAGCCCATGGAAAATGTGGATGGAAAAGAAGCTTCTCGTTTACCACAAAGGCGTATCTTTTTCGTTGAATCCAATCCTTAGAGAGATGTCAGGCACATAAAAAGGTGATAAAGGATCGTAGCAATTGCTCCATACCTTTCCAAAAGCCTTACGCCTACATGGTCGTGGATAAACATTTAAAATGTACCGGATTAGGTTGTTACGGCTTAACTTGACGTCAGTGTTCACTGCGTCTCAAACCGTGTACGATGACAGTATTGTTGGCTGAACGCCTCAAGTGACCAAAAGCGACAACGCTCCTCATAAATATGAATATTTAGACTCAACGCTCCCCTGGCTCTTCGCCAGAGAGTTGAGAGGACTTTTCGAAAAAGTATTAGACTCAACGTTCTACCTTCATTGGGAGTGAAAATCAGTACAAAATTCTCCCTGGCGTCGAGGTATAAGTGAAAAGACCAGATGCAAACACGTTACCTCTCGGCAGAGTTACCTTGACAAGGGGAGGAGTGTTCTGTGCCAGGTTGTTGTTCTTGTATAGCCGACGATTTAGTTGACTTTTGGGATACGTCTAAAAATGCAGAGTCGGCAACTCAAACACGGCTACATATCCATCTGATTAGAGTGAATATTCGATACTTAAACCTAGCTGCTACAACTTGTAGGCGACAGATGACAATTCCTCTGCGACAAGTCAGTTATTAGTTTGACCAGGTGCAGGCTACACATGCAACTAATCGATGTAGGATTAGGACTTAACATCGCTGGCCGTCGTGAGTAGGCTATTTTACAGACTCACGACAAATCGGTCATATGTGTAGCCACAGCGTAACCACACAGTCTGCGACCCGACTGGTTATCGATTTCGCGTTAAAATCGTATCGCTGACCGGTTGAGAGCTTACCCCATTTGCGTCTGGAGTAGTGACCTCGATATACATAATTTTTAATACAAACATTTTTCCCATCTTTTTTCCTAGTCATGTATTCTTAACTCATACTAAATAAGGTGCTGAGAATGACTTTGAAAAGTAGCTACTGCTTATTCACGCCAACACTGATTAGTATATAATTTAATGGCCCCCGAAACAGCAACTTTATGCTAAATAGAGACAGGGACGTTTCTAGAGATACATTCAACATTCGCAATCTTCAATCGATTGAAAAGTGCAAATCGTATATAAAACATAGCTGTATCCAAACTATACAACTAGTTATGATAGCAGCTCATTTGTCATTTGCATTCCATCCAGGGAGGCAAAAAAGAAATGATTAACCATATCAAAGATTAGGTAAGTACACTGTAAGAATTAGGTAATGCTGAATCCTCTTACCTCATTACTAGAAGCAATTTCCAGCAGTTGTATCGTTGATCTCTGTAACAATAAGTTGTGGTCAGAAGCGATCTGTACTACACTGGAACACAATTGTCTGACAGTTTCCAATAAATCTTCAACGTTATCTTCTTGCTCCAAAATGCACAAAATGGCAAACTTTTCCCCTTCTTTGCTCTGTTTTAGATATTCAATAATCTTTTTGCCGGCTACCGGATTCAGTCCACAAGCAAAGCGATATAAAAACTGAACATCGATTGGATCAAGATATTTGAGGAAAGGATCTGTATTCCAATCGTTGGAAGTTATATCACGTTGTTGATGTTGTAGGAAACGAAAGCGGGAGTCAATATTGTTAAGATTAAATGTCACATCATCTTTAGAAGCATATTCTGCTAAATAATGTGCAGCATACCACTCACAGAAAAGTTTGTGATAAAACCTTACTTCGGTGTTATACTGTACGTGTTCAGTGATCAGTCCACTAGGTTCGTCTCTAATAGCGAGGACTTCTTCCTCTACTAGGATTCCGATACTTACATACTGATTATAGAAGTCCAAACCAAGTTTCTTACAAAGCTGTTCTTTTTTCCACACTATTTGCTGTTCTTTTCCCCTCAATCCTTCAAAGGCAAGTTTATCAAGCTCCTGGTGCTCTGTTTCAAACAAGTTAAACTTCTTAACATTTTCGTCCTTGAATTTATTTTTCATGTGACTGTGAAAACAAGAGATCATATACCGGAAGAAACTCGTCACAGAGTTGAATTTCTGAAAATGTTTACTCTCGTGACTCATATGGGCAAACAAAACAAAGAACAATGGAACCTGACATAATCCAGCAAGGACGGCATTATCTTTCAGTCTCCTTTTTATCTTTTCTGCGGCTTCTGTATCATCACCAACAACCGCTTTCTGAATATACTGATCACGCGCAGTATCGTCAAATCCAGTTAACTTTATTCTCTTTGTTTGCGGTGGGTAGTTCTTGGGCAAAAATGATGACCGAGTAGTCAAGATGACTTCAAACTGCTGGAACATCTTCTTCATGATAATATTTATGACGTCAGATTCATTACCTTTGACTTGATCTGGATACTCATCAAACCCGTCTAACACTACTACTACAGAAGAGTTGTTGGTTATAATTGTTTTAATGTCATTTTCGGATAGGGTAGAGTCTATTGGCAAAAGAAATTGTTTTATTGCTTTGAAAATGGATGTAACTCCTCCTAGTTGTCGTAAACGTAAGAGTATCAATATATCTACATTACAAAGGAATGAAGCAGGAATCTCATTGCACCAGTCATAAGCCAACTGAAGTGTTAGAGTTGATTTACCATATCCTGGTTCACCTTCGAGTATACGTCTTACTGACTTTACTCGGGTATCATTGAAAATATCTTGATAGGTATCTAAGGTTTTCCATGTCCCATGCCCTCCTATCGTCCCAATGCCCACTAAGTATTCAATGCCTCCTTCAACAAACACTCTATCCACGCAATATAGCCTGTCTCTGATGTACGGAATAGGTTGAACGGCGTCATAAAGGTCTTCGTATTTTGACTTCAGTTGCGCGATGAATAAGCGTTGTTTTTCTGAAATACAATCGTGAATTAAAACTTGCCAAGTGTAAGAAAGTTGGGCTTTAACTCGTCACATGTACTAGAAGAATCTTTGAAATGAGTAACATGCAAACTGTGGCTGATTACAAAATTGACTTCAGTGACTTTTACCTGTCTACTCTTTCTCTGGTGATCCATCAAATTTATTAAATAAAAGCTAAAAGTGTTGCAACCATATTGTGTTCCATTAGCGTCGCATGCTTATTTAAGAACCAAACTAATTGAGGGTATAACTAAGAAAAGTGTGCTCACTAGCGTGGCATTGAAACCGTGGTCCTGTCCAAAATATTGCCACGTTATGTAGATAATTTTATCACCATACTAAGGACAGTCCGAGAGAATCTCCCGATTGTGGTTTTGGGAGAAAATTAAACTCTCCCAAATTGGCGAAAACTTATGCAACACATTGTAAAGGCTTCCTAGCCTATCAGAGCCAGGGATGAGCGTTTTTTTCGGAGTGATGAACCACCCATGGCTTTATGGTAGGTATGACAATATATCTTCCGAATGTACATTTATTTCCATTACCTTAGACCAACAGATTTTGCAAGGGAGTTCCAAAGCCCATTCGCCACTAACAATGTTCACAAAGGACGCGTGGAACTGTGGATAAAATAGGCAATATGGCGGTGCCCATGACCAATTTCTCCCGATCAGGGGAAACAAAATTCTCCCCGAAGGGGGAAATCTCCCGAACCGTAGGAGTAATATTGTAGTATAATGATTTGACCGAGCGTTACCACAAGTTGACAAATAGCGATAAAATGTTCAAAAACGCCTATCAGACTATGAAAGACAGCGTGTCCTGTGCTGCCTACGACGCATGCATGTTTTTTTTTTTTTTCTTATTTTAAGATCTAGTATAATAAAAGATGCTGAGTAAGAATTTTTGTGGAAAATATCCATATAAGCAGTTCACCTCTTTCAACGAAACCGCGCCTTTTTTGCTGCAGTTCTGTATCCACTCGATACTAGTGACCTGAGTCAAACTTACAAAAATGAGCGTACACGACTTTTCAGATGTATTAATTAGCACTCGTTCAACTCGTATAGAACGGACGTCCTACTGATGTGTCAAAAGACACATTTTATTATCGTAGATGCAACAATACGTCATGAAAGTATTGCGCTTCTTCACTAGCTGCACTCCTACTAGTAGGCATATACATAGTTTAAGAAAAAGCATACTACACAAACCTGCTACTAGCAGTTTTGCTTTAGTAACTCTCAGGTTCAGTGGGGACGACACGGGGGACATGGCGAGTGGCACACTCCTGATCAATTTTCGAAAATTCTCTATTTTGTTTTAAAATAATCCAAAAGGTGTTCAAGTTTTTTTTTTACTATAGAGGGAAGGATGTTGTGTGTTTTCGACTATACGATCGGTCTATTGCAATCACTCCTATCATTCATTGGTCCAAAACTGTCAAAATGTTGTAAATCGTTCACAAACGTACTTTTATTTCTCAAGGGAAAGAGTTTCACCCCCTCCACATAGACAACGCATACTTTCGCTACATTCAGGGAAAATTTGAAAAAATTCAGTAAAGAATGAGACTTTTCCAACATATGATCAGTTCGATCCTTTACCAAAGATAGCATCATTTTGCATCTAAACCACCTTAAACGAACAAAAATTTCCCCAACGCTTCCCCTCCCGGGACGACACATACCCAGTAACTGATAAAGGAAGTCCCGACCCAGTGAAGAAAATGTTGTCGATACTTAAATGCATACTTTGCACCGACTTTATGTGAAGCCGGGAATACGGTATAATCTTCCTTGGTGCCCCCTTAATCACCAAATCCTGGCTGGACTACTGATAAGGGACAGTGCAACATAAATTTCTTCCTGGACCAAATAAATTCAAATTTGTTCTTTAGGGCAAGAACGGCAATTTGTGTTGGACATGGGGGTGGGGCGGGGTCGGAACCCTTAAAATGATGTACATGTATGTGTGTACAAGCATATGTACATGTATAATTAGATGTATACGTACATATACACTTCCATGTATACGTGAATGAATGTATACGTGAATACGTAAATGAATGTGTATACTTTAAAGTATATGTTTATGTTACGGTAATGCTAGTAACGAAATGTGATCTTTAGTGGCGCCGAAGAAGCACGGGTCTTCCCTTTTCCTAGTCGCAAGTAGCATTGGGTGTGCGTTCAGAAGTCATTAACAGTCAACCCTTACCATGCAGTTTCATATCCAACAGCCACTTGATTTGAATCAGGAGCTGTCTATTACAGATCCTTGAGTGCCCAATGTTAGTGGCTGACAGACGACATATGCAATAAAAAGAAAATTCTTGAAAATGACACCAGAAAGCTACGAGTGTCCGCGAAACGCGCGGAAAATTTACATGTTAAAAAAAGTTTATGCACGTTTAAACACTGTCGATATTGTTTGAGATTACGGGGAATGGTATAGGCCATGGTGTGATCAATGGGCAATGTACTGTTAGGGTGAAGAGCGCAGGGGCCTATAATACTGAAAAGCTTTCAACATTCGAATGAAGTTTAGTGGTGCTCCTGATTCACTATTACATGTGTTGAAAAGATGTCAGACCAAATGTTGGTTACTTTTGTTACTGTAGAGACGAAAGTGTGTTAAATGAAAAGTATTAATGAATAGAGGATTTCATGAACCTTAAAAGAGGACTCTGCGGACCTTAAATTTAATTTGTGGAACATTACTTCTTTACGCTTTCCTAATATTGCTCTTACTAGGCATCATGATGCCAGCAACTGGCGGTCGGTGTGCGCTGAAAATACACAATCAAAGCTACTCAGAATCCATTTGGGCAGTCGGGGAATATGAAGATAACATACAAAATTTAGGCCTCCCATACGCACTTGGGGATCTTACTGTGGATTCGTCGTCGTTCAGTTTGCTGTGTCAATAAAAAAGATTTAAAACACGGGGTATGAAAAAGACAACAAAATTTAATATCACAATGTCCACGCAGTAATTGAAATAAATAGGGCGCTATTTTGCTGGAGAAAGTCATCAAAAATGTTCTATTTTAAACAAGTTTATCAATAAGGGCAAGAACAGAAAACTGGTCAAATATTTTACCAGATATAGCTAAAAATCACCGGAGCTGTTTTTTTTTTAACTAAATCTTGTTAATTTTGAATCAAACGAAGCCAAATCTTCACAAAATTCCGGTTCGTGCCCGTATAGATTAGATTGGGGTGACTACCAGGATTGCGTGGGGATATCTCAATCAAGTACGTTAATTTAAAAGAACTGAATATGAAGTTGAATATTTGTCTGTGTGTCTAAAGGCCTTAGTAACTACCAGGGATTCATGTGACCAAAAACAAATGCGCGCGAATCGCGTCGGAAATTGTTCGTCCATTGTCAATAGAGCCAAAATTGAGTGAGATGAAAGAGATTCCGTCCCTTCAACGAAAATACTTGGGATCATACCTTATAACTTATGCCTAGACACAAATAGTGAATAGGCCAATGTGCAAGTTTGATAAAAAAAAATTGAAGGTTCTCCGTCCTAACAAAACTATTGGAGGGGACCATATCTCACATACACCAGTTTTAACAAATATCACTTCATTTGATCAACTCTACATGAGGACGAACAACGGTTTTACATTCCCGATCAAATTATAGAGGGAATGTGCATGTGTGTATACAATTCTGTCTTATCGATCACCGAACATAGACTCTGATAAATGTGCAAGAGAATGGAAAATGGATTGTATGACTTTTAAGTCATCGGAAAGTCTAATATTTATACTATTATCAGCATTTATTACGATTGTTGCCAAAATATCATTCATATTTTGTCCCCTTAACCGAACTGTTGGAGGGGACTATATCTCAAACTCACAGTATTAGCAACTATTATGGTCGTCGACCAAATATTTTAGGGACACTCTAACCAAACTTTTCTCAAGCTTTCAAGCTTAGCAACCTTTCCTTGGACTGTCACGCCAACATTTGCAGTGTCGGAACTTTGATAAAGTAAAAGTGCAAAAACATGCTAGCTTTTGACGCAATATATGTGTCGTGTTTGTTCCATTGTAGAGCCCGCAGGTAGGAGAACAGTATAATTTCGGACTGTATTGGACAAAGGGAACCCGGGTCTTAAGATCTGTAGCTTCAATTAGATTGATGTAAGCCATGATGTGGGGTTTCAATTAATTTGTCTATGATCATCCCAGACGGCCAATGGGGGAGAAAGGTAACGAATATAGAACCTAACAAAGTTGTGAAACATTCCTTCCTAAATTCAGAATATAGTGATAACAAATATGATTCTTGAAGGCTTTTAACCACGCCCATAGTGAGGAACAGCGTCAGAAGAGAGAGAGGGGGGGGGGAGTTTTAACTGCCTTAGAAGCAAGGGACCTGGCTGACTTAAGCGCCATAAAGAACGTTGGATTTTAGATAATACATGGTGTATTCTAAATTTGTGGAGTCCATTAGAACGCTGTTTTTATCATTTTGAGATAGAATTTATTGAATCAGCTATATTGTCGAGCGTTAAAGTCCTGGAAAAAGTAGAGAGACAACCCAGTCCACTCTCAGACTTGTTAAGACATGTCCCCCGTTCTCGATCTGTTGACGTCCATGACCATGAGAAGTGCATTGACAACACTAGCGGGGAACATTGCTTTGAGTTTCGGAAAATGCCACGTGTAAAGAGCAGCCGTGCTATCCCGAAAGTTATGAAAAATTCTAATCCTTTGGCTTGCAAATATTTTTTTACTACCGTTCCATATTTTAAAGCATGAAAGTAAACAGACCAGAAAATGGATATTTATTCAAAGCACTATGTTGTAAGTATTTTCAATGACATAAAATTAAAAGTTGAATTATTAATTCAAGTAAAGCGGTCCTATGTTCTTCATTTTACTAACGAGAAATTAAATTTTTACAGGTTGTCTGAAGCTAGTTCTTAGTCAACTTTGAACGAACAAGACGGGGGGCCACTATTATTTGAGCTCTAGGTAACTTTCAATCTGATTTTTACCCTTCCCGATAAACATTATCTTAGGAAGATATTTGTGATTTGCACATAAATTTAGTTAATTTAACCTTATTACCTTGTGTAGTTAGCTGTTCCATCATGGGCATGACCTGCAAATTGAAGGAAAATGAGTGCAGCTTGCTTTCAAAAACCCGTCAGTGGGTTAAATTATTTTAATGACTAGAAAGGGCTGACAAAAATTTACTTTATTAATATAATGTATATCCTAAAGTACCGTCAGCATGCATACTTTCTGTATGAAGAAAAGAAACTATGACGAGGGATGGGGAAAAGAACAGTAAAGCAAAGTATACTGAACGTTGTAATCTTATGTAACCAAAAAAAAAAAAAAAAAAAAAACAAAGGCTTAGTGATTCCTTGCCAAATAGGGATGCTTTGCTGCACTGAGGTTTATTCCTTAAATTTATGTTTCTTGACTATATCATTTTATAACGTTTAAACAAGTTGATCTGCTGACCTCACATGACCTTGCTTTTTGACCTCTGGTGACCCCATATGACGATCATGGAAATTATTGGGATATTTGATTTTTAGCCTTTAGTGACCCCAGATGACAATCTTGGGAATTTTGGGGAAATTTTCCTTTTTGACCTCTGGTGACCCCTGATGAAGATCTTGGAATTTCTAGGAAAATCTTGCTTTTTGACCTTTAGTGACAGCAGATAACAATCTTGGGAATTGTTGTGAAATTTTTCTTTTTGACTTCTGATGACCCCATACGACGGTCTTGGGAATTATTGGGATTTTTTTTCCTTTTGACCCCTGGTAACCCCAGATGACCTTTGACCTCAATCAAAAACAAAAAGGATTTTTCCTCGGACTATACGGCATCCACGTACCAAGTATGAAACCTATCCAACTGGCCTATCCTACATTGTGAAATCATGTTGAGAAGGTTCTCCGAGTTTGACACCCGGTGATCTCAGATGACCTTTGACCTCAACCAAAGAAATAGGTTCTTCTTCTTACTATAAGGCATCATAATCACCACGTGTGAAATCTACCAAAGCTTCCTATCTGGAGATATCGTGTTAATATGTTTTTCAGTGTTTGACCTCCCTTGACCCCAGATGACCTTTGACTTCCACCAAAATCAATAGGCTTCTTTCTCATACATGAAAAAGTTACATGCTGAATGTGAAAAGTGTCTGTTATTGCTATCTTGAGATATCGTATTTACAAGCCATTTAAAATGCTTTCTCCGTTTAACCTTCGGTGACCAAAGATGACCTTTGACCACCATCAAAGACAATAGGTTCTTTCTTATATCATGAAAAATCTATATACCAAATATAAAAAAGTGTCCGTCATTGCTATGCTGATATACATGTTTACAAGCTTTTCGGTTTTTACCCTTGGTGATCTCAAATGACCTTTGACCTCCACCAAAAACAACAGGGTTCTTCCTCTTAACATGACATATCTACATACCAAAAATGAAAATGAATGTTATTGCTACCTTGAGATATCGTGTTTACAAGTCATTTACAAGATTTTCGCTGTTTAACCTTCGGTGACCTAAAATGACCTTTGACCACTACCAAAGACAATACGGTTCTTCCTTACATCATGAAAAATCTATATACCAAATATAAAAAGTGTCTACCATTGCTATCTCGAGATATCGTGTTTGCAAGCTAAGTGTCACATACAAATATACACGCACGCACACACGATATCACCATCGCATAGGTTCCTTCCCTGCCTTCGGCAAGGAATCAAAAAATAACGTTTTACATGTTGTTCATTAAATAGCAGATTTATTTTTAAATCTACAAAAATGTTATATTGATGAAAGAAGTATAAATGCCACAGCAGATAAGATAGGATACGTTTATTTCATCTACCTCTTCTTCATTAACAGTCGGGCCACGGGAATCATTTCCCTCGTGAGCTCTTGAATCGTTTGTGCTGTATCTGTTTAGACCTCGTCTCTTCCAAAACACTTCAATAGTTAAAAAAGAAAAAAAAAAACAAAAACGAAAGAAAACAACTACCAATTCACATTGCTTCCAAACCCTTGCCGTCAACGTGTCATAAAATATTTACAGGCAGAATCTGTGCCATAAGAAGAATGTTAAAACGTAAAACAGCTGTCTCATAACAATTTTTCTGTAAAACCCCGTCACATTATGGTTTCTTTAAAGTTACTATAAAATTAACTAGACATCAAATGTATTTTTGTTAGAATGGTATAATTTATAAACCTTTGAAGATCAACCTGTATCAATTATTGAATAGTAAGAGATTTTTTCGAACCCATAAAAATGCTAATTTACCGGGCAGAGAAACGGAGGCAGTTCAACTGTCTTACTAGATTCGCTTCCAAAGAGAGCCAAGTTTAGTTTTTCTTGAACCAAATTTAGACAAATAATTAATTAGTTCGTTTTAAAAGCGACGATTTACTATCACCGGGTATGAAAGAATACGATTTAGTTTCGCAAGTGGTAGAAGAAATATACAACAACCGGGAGACGTAATCTTGAGTCTTATGTAATAAGCGTTATCTTAAATATATAGAGGTTCAACTACAACGAACCTCAGCAGGTCGTTCAAATTACATTAAATAAACGTGGTTATAAACATAATTTGCGACACTGTGAACCTTTTTCCACACAAACAATTACCTCGGATAAAAACGATCCCACTCAGTACGATCAAACAAATAACAACCGTTAAAAGAACGAATATTGTCCAGTTTTGTCCTCTAGGTGGCGGTAATTTTTCTGATTCTAATGGAAAATCAAAGTAACATGAAAATGTTAACTAAGTGGAAGGCAAAAAAAAAAAAACAAAAACAAAAAAACAAAAAAAAAAACTTTTCAAAGTGCTATCCATTTATCTTCTGCAATACTCGTATTTGTTGTTGTACCAGCCGGTATTTAGGGAGTATTACACTAGTATTCATTTTAGATAAGAAAATATCATCGACGATTTAATACAAATACTCGAATCAACATAGTTAAAATGACGATTTAATGTTGCTCTTAAAGTTACTTAAGTTGTATTTCTTCATAATTGACTTAAATCAAGTATGAAAGTGGCATCTTTAAAGCGAAGGTTTTTACATGTATCCATGGTAAAATGACCTTTGAGTGTTCTACTAGGAACCATTTTAGTCACGCCATTGTTTCCATGCTCTTGCCTTACTTTTCTTGTGCTTATTTAGCTGAATTCAATTTTTACAAATATATTCGTGATAAACCTGACGGCAGCTTTTATAGTTTTAAGATATCAGAAGTTAATACTAACCACTCATTAATAATAAATCAAATTTAGTTGACAAGTGGAGAAGGTCAATTTTGGCTCCGACGACTCCGCAATCTATTGTCACTCTGTGTATTTCAGTTTCCTTTACACGATATTTAAATACCAGAGACACGTCAAAAGCGCCACCATTATCATAAGAAAGAAGACGTTTGTCGAAAAACTCAATGACGTTTGGTGATTGGTGTAAACCTGTCATCACATCTAATTGAACTCGAGGACGAACTCCGGTGAGTGTACATGTCAGACTGCCCTCCCTCTCTACCTCCAGTGCACAGTACTGCTCTTGATTGCATCCTTCAATAACGGGATAGGCTGGAACTGGTAACACTGTGCGCCCATGAAAACAGATAAAATTTATGAAAATGAGCAAAAACGTTTCCAAATGATAAAATTAATGTTACGTATGGAAAAAGCTTGATTAATCACGAAAGAGAAAAGGCGTCGTAAATCAATTTCGTATAAATCCTTGCCTACAATGCAGTAAAATACTAAATGCGTTTGAAAATGTACGGAACGGGGTATCTTCAAAGAAAAAATAACTCCAGCTTATTTTAACAACACTATTTTACCCTATCACATCTTTTACTGGTGAAAAAGTACTGTACTCTTTTCGCCATTTCTTATTGTAAGTGCAGCTAAATAAATTGACATAAAACACAAATAAAAAATGCATGTTTTTCGATGTAAGCTGTGCTGTTTATTCTGAAAGGAAACACAGAGAGCAATGGCGAGAAGGGGAATCTGACAAGAATAACGGGGAGGTATACAAAGGGTACAAATTAAAATGATAGATGATCTTGATTCAATCAGATGTCAAAGGATTTACAATAAGAGCCAGAATATTCTGCTCGAATTAAAATTCAAACCCCTCTTGTGCAAATCAAGCTTCTACAAGCTAACGTCTATTGTTTTTACTCCATCATGTATGCCTCCATATATGTGTAGTTCATTTAAGTTTTGTTGACTGCATAATCTCCTGAATGGTATAAAATCAAAGTATCAATAGACGTTTATCCAAATAAATCATACGCAACTTTTTTATGCTGACTACATTGACTTGAAGAAGTCAAGACAATATGAGGGAGTCAGTAATTACTCAATAAATACCAAACACTTACCAAGTACAATGACATTATACGTTATGACGTCATCTGTCATTCCATCGCCACTAATGCAACTGTAAAGGCCTTCATGCTTTACTCTGACGTCACGAACAACTAAAGAACCATCACTCTGGAGATTATAGTCATCATCATAAATATAAGTAAAAGTATCTCCCCTAAGCAAAGCGTACGTGATTGGTATATATTTATCTTCTGAAGGTTTATTTACTTGCCAAAGTAGAAATGAAGTTTGATTATCGCCGCAATTAAGTCTCATTTGAGAACCTATCTCGAAGTATTTTTTGATACCGTTATCACGTGTGGGATTTAATTTGCTGTTTGATATTAAAACAAGTGACTGGTTTCTTTTAAGCAAGTCCATTGAATTGTCAGCTTTACATACAAGAAGTGTAAGAAAGGAGGAAAAGACGAAAGGATTCGAAGTTGTGACCGTAGAAGTAAAGAATGACGTTTTGTTTGTCACTGATAAGACTGATGATATATTTTTATCTCCATCAACTGTTCTAACCATCCAGGTGAGGGGTATCTTCAAGCGAGCATCCGGTACAAAGCATGATATTTCTAAGTTCTTTTGCCAATTTTGAAGACAGACTTCATTGGCATTACTGCAATTGTCGATTAGAGGAAATGGGCTAAATGCTTCAGCTGTTCGTAACGAGAAGGAAACAACACAATGACAAGGAATTAATAGATACATAAATAGATTATGAGTTTTCACTGTAAAAGAGACGTCTTCATTTTTAACACATTATGGCGTTTTAGAATTAGAAAACGAACAACAAAATGAATAAGCACAGTAAATGGCCGAACGAATATTAACACATGATAAAGATAATGACGTCAATTAAGAGGCACACCGCAAATACGTCTATATGTTTTATATATATGTTAATTTTTCTTTATCAAAAACAACTTGAAGTTTACAGTAATCATGAAATAAACGCATAAACGTGTTTACGAGATGGCGATAAAGTGGCGTCAATGTGTTAACGTTGGCGTTTTAAACGTTTAATTTGCTTATGTATTTCATTGTTTTTTCGGTTACATAAACGCCAAGACGCGTTTATTATCTGTTACAAAAAAACTGTTAATCATTTTTTACAGTGTTAGTGTTATCATCAAAGATTAAAATGGTCGACGTAGGTTAATTTAAGCTATTTTCTTCAGCTTGGGCATCTTAAACGCAAACTGCGTTTACTTACCATTGATGATAACATTGATGGCAAAGTAAATAGGAGCATCCACTGACGTTTTCAGCAGAACTACAGTAAAGTTACGCTCGTGTTCCATTGAAACATTAAACACTATCAATGATCCATTTGGATAGATGTCATATTCTCCTTTGAAGTAGCCTTCTCCACTTTTGACCGAATCTCGTACCATTAATATTGCCTCTTTAAACAATACATTTGTTGAGTTATACCACAACGCTCTGTAAAAGTCTTCTTGAAAAGAACACTCGATGATTCCTGTGTTTCCATAAACAAGGTATTGTATTGGTTTACACCCTTCATCTGCTTTTCCAACTATAAACATAAACAAGAAAAGAATTTTGACTAAGGACGTAAAGACAGAATAAGAAACAAAAACTTTTTTTTTCTTTTTTATTCATCGCTCCTTAAGTTACAAAGCGGAACAATGTGTTACGGTGATAAGGTCGTTTGTTATTCTTGATTGTTTGTGGGCTCTGTCTGGTTTAGTTGCGCTTTCCCAATTTCATTACGGGTGCTGTGACCGAGTGGAGAGAAGTGGTGGCATTTAAAGCGATGAAGCTCATCAACCGGGATATCTGGGGTCGATCACCAGACGGGTCAAATCAAAGAGCAGTCTTAGATTTCCCCATCTAAACTGGACTTTCAAAAGAAACCAAATTTAATCAAAATTGTTGATTTGCGTAGCCACCCGACGTGATGATGTGATTCGTAACCCATATTGTCTTTTCCCACATTCGTGGTCGCTTAGTGTCGTATAACAACTGCCCTTCAACGCCTGAATTGCTTTGATTGTCTTTGCCTTAAGGTGGTTCTCGGTTCGTGCCATACTTCCAAAAGTCGATCCCTTAACTCCCTATATATGCAAACAATGCTACAAGCGCTAGCCGCATAAATAGTTCTACCAGAACTTATTTCTGTAAAAGGGCTTGACACTAAATGCCATATAATTACAGGTTTTTCACATATTCGTAAAGACCTAAAAACACGATCTCTATAGAGAAGTTAAGACTGAAACATTTTACAACACGTTGAAGGGGAAGAGAATTACTACATGCATTACTTCATACATAGCCATACATGTGTCACATTTTAAAAGTTATTCATCCTACAGAATTTTTGTCATAATGAATCATTATGGAAAATAGTTTTCTCCAGTTTTTATTTATTGAAGCTTAAAACTCACCTTGGTATTTACATAAAGTCCAAAGGAGGACAAACGCCAAAAGTTTTTGATGCATGGTCCACTTTTAGGCTTTTCTGTAGAATTTAAAAAATATTCGGTCTAACGTCATTTGAACATCCGATAACACATACCTTTCGTTTTAGCTGTGCGGCATGATTATGCAAGCCGCCACATACCACTAAATTTTAGACAATATAAAATAATTAGTCACAGGTACCTGAATGATACACGTTGCCAATTTACAAATAATCAAAAAGGAATTTGAATTTTTCCCCTCAAAATCCCCCTTTTCAGTAATTATGTAAATAGTATAAGCTAGGTCGATATTTTCATACATAGACGTACTTTCAACAATATGCTGTTCTTTCAGTGTATCAGTTTTGTCTCAAAGACATAATACATTTGCCATTATATTATGAAGGTGCCACACAGTCTATAAATATACGGCAAATGAAGTGTCCGGTCTTAAGCTAACATTACAAGTTTGTCGCTCTTTATTTTAAAGGCAATTTAAAAGTGGAAAATTAGGTTACTTGTTACACGCCAAGTATATATCAGTGGCGTAGCGGGGGGGGGGGGGTTCGGGTGGCTTAGGCGCCCACAATTCTGCAAGGCCCCCCAAAAATCTAAAGGTCATGTGTTAAATGTCTAAATATTTCTATCTTTCTAAATTCTCACGCATTTTAAAGTGTCAAACTTCCCGATCTAAAACATGCTTGTTTTCGGTTTGTTGCACAGTGTACACAGGGTATACAGGATGTTTTGAAAATGTTGCAAAAGAAATGTCTTGTCAATTCTTTTCAAAACATTTTCAAAATGTTTTCAAATTGTTTTTACTCTGTCTACACTGTGCAACAAACCGAAAACAAGCATGTTTTGGGTTTGTTGCAAGTGAAGTGTTTTGAGAATGTTTTTTACAAATGTTGCTCTTGTATACAGGCCTTTAGGCTATAACAGGTTTCTGTTTCCAACCTTTATCAGGTTTATGCGTAGACGCCGGAAGTAATTTTTGCAACGAGAATAGATTTCTCTGTTTAGTGAAGACTGAGCCATTATGTAGGGCTGACAACTCTAGACGAAAGCACGAGCTAACAAATAATTGGAATATCTGTACTCTTTGTATATTCTTTAAAAAGAACCATTTAGAGTTGATTATCAACTAAGCAAGCCAATTTCCGGTTATCGCGGATAACTATAAAACTTTGTCCTTGCCTTTCTTACATTTAAAACACATCGCAGCTCTTGCAAAACTTTAATCCAGGGACGCACATCAGTAACTGTTAATACTAACTTTGTGCTCAAACTAGCCCTTCTCACAAGTCTAAATGTACTAAAACTCAAATGCATTCCACTGGAAAATTTCCGTTCCAAACAGTTTTCCTGAGGTATATGAAATGCTAAAACACAGGAGCTTCCGGGGGCTCCTCCCCATGGACCCCACAGGGGCTTTGCCCCTGGACCCCACCAGGTGCCCTAAGGCGGCCCCTGAATCCACCCATTTTGAGCTTCGCGCTCGCGGTTAACGCTGCACGTGCACGTTTTGACCCCCAAAACGGGTTCGTTTTCTAGCTAATTTCTAGCTACGCCACTGATATTTCTCCAATACTACGGGCGTATATTTTCTCAGTTAATAGTGTGTCCGGAAAAAAGTTCTAGCATTTCAACAAAATGAAATACTAAACAAGTAGATATTTGCCATCTCGCAGGAGAAGGCTGTAGATGAATCACGACGTAGCATGAGTTGCACCTCTACCAGATGCACTGATAGTGTGCAGAACGCCTTTTGCAGCACGGCCCTGTGTCTGCTTCATACCTTCTCATGGTGTTTGGACTGATATCAGAACTTGCACCCACAGCAGGTACACACATTGTCTTCATACTAAAGGAAACCATATGGTATTGACAAAAGTGGCCAATAATGCATGTTAAGTGCCAAAAATAATGTTGCTTTTAAGTGACATTAATAGACGTGGTTTGGCAAACATGATTTGTCCTTACAAATCACTGTTGCCTTCAAGTGAATGTGTTAAACAGGATTTTCTTACAGGGGGCTAGCTTCCCTGACGGGAGGGCGGGGGTGGGGGTAATTTTGTACAACAAACTCAATGATGTAGCACTTTAATGGACTCACCACAACATTCAATCACCCGAAACCTGAAACCTGCATGAGGGAGTACCTAGGGTATAGCTGCATGAAGGGAGAAAAGGCTATGTTAGTTTTGCATTTAATTTCATATAATTATCATAAAGACAAGACAAATGTAACGTTTTTGACTTTCCGATGATTTTCAACTTTTTTCCCAATGGATCGAGTAACCTCTTACCTCCATTTGTCCCACCTCTGGACTTAACAATGCTAGGAGATGGGTCTTTTAGGGTCGGTCTTTAGGTGAGAGTATGAAGGGATAGATCCTGGGTTTTCGTGGGCATACAACGTTTTGCGTGATGGACTGTGACCTTGCATGGACCGTAATAGCTCATTCATTATTCATTATTTATTGATGAAGAAATGCAGGAACTATATTGTCATAATTACAATTTATGGCAACCATAACTAATGAATCACATGCAAGGGTGTTTTTGATTCCTTGCTGTAAGCGAAAGGAATCTATGCAATCACACGGGAGATTGTGTGTGTGTGTGTGGGTGTGTGTGTGTGTGTGGACGTATGCCTGTTTATGACGCTTGGATTGTGTACACGATATTTCAATATAGAAATGATGGATAATTTCCAAACTTGTAATATAGAACTATCATATTTAGAGGAAGATACCTATTGTTTTTGGTAGAGGTCAAAGGTCACTAGCGGTCACTAGAGGTCAAAAACCGAAACCTTGTAAACACGATATCTCTGAGCAGGAAGCACGTATGCTTTCCATACTTGGTATGTGGATGCGTTATAGTCGAAAGATGAAACCTATTGATTTTGGCAAAGGCGTAGGGTTATCTTAGCTCACCAGGTTGAAATAAGAAATTCTTAAAAATGCTTCTAAAAACGATATCTCAAGATAGCAAACACCCCTTTACAGCAAGGAATTACTAAGCCTTTGGGCTTTCTAGTTTTTCTATACTTTCCCTTCGAGCCCTCGGATCAGTCGTCATAAATGCACATTCACATCTCTAATGTAAGGGCTCTCTTTAGTGACATACCTGGTAATTGTCTCGATATTAATTCTAATTGGGCAGCATCAATAGATTAATGTTTCGAAAGCCCAATACTAAGACTTACACCCTCTTCCTCCTCTCATACATTGATGAAAATTAATTCCCACACCTGAAGGGATGGAGCAAGCCAACGGCGCCCAATTAGACGCCGGGAAATCGCCCAGCGATCCCCTTGACAGCGGGGGGGGGTGCAGTTTGCCCTAAGGCCCCCGGTAGAGTCCAGAGGCAACGCCCTGTTGGTATCCTGTTGCGAAGCCACCGGAAGATCTGTAGTATTTTAAAAATTTTGAGCGCCACTAAAGTTAAGCATTTTCACTGCTTCTCAAGGACATTAGATGCGCACTAAATGAGAACACATAAATAATATGTTGATCATTTTCTTACATAACTGGGGTAGAAAAGGCCACTTCTTAATATGGGTCAAGAGAAACTCTCCGGGAGCCCTGGGGTATTAACGAAATTTGGGGCATTAGAACGAAAACTTTAACTTTTTCAAAACGAAATTTGATGCGTACTAAATAGTCTGCAATTACATTTACCATACCTCTAAAGGGCCTATGCGTAAAGCCAGTCAATTTGACGATTCAAAGGCTCAAGGGTAGCGGTAGATCTAAATAGTAGTTCACTTGTCAGGGGTCAAATAGGTTTTGTTCCGATGAGATGCAAACCCATCAGGTTCGAAGAGGTGACACTCAGAGACGATACATGGACTTTATCTTTGTAAGATCCGTAGCTCCACAGTTTGATTGAAGGGGAGGTTTAAATGACCCAACAGTTTGGAAGGCCCCGCAAGACCGTTTTGAGCTCTCCTTGGGGTGCGAATCATTTCACTATAAGAAAGTGGTGAAGAATTTGCTCTGGACAGACCTCGAAGTTCGAACTTTGAATATCATGTTTTTGTAATTGTAATGGTATAAATAAGCGGTGAAGTTGATCGTGCACTGAGACTTTGGGTGGGACAGGTGGATGCTGGTATAGGAGTTGCACTAAAAATTAGTACCAATCAAACTGTCTAAAACTGAAGTAATTGGCAATTATATACAATCGACACGCTCAAAGCGAAAATTTTCGTGTTAAAGGCAATGCACAATGTTGTTCTTCATCCAGCATTACAAAGGTTATCCGAGTTGCATTAAAATGCATTTTTTTCTTCCATTCACTTTCCCCTTTCGGCATTTCGTAATTTGATCTTTTCTTTCCATTCAAAATCGTCAAGTTGTTTTTTTTTTTCGTCAGGTATACTGTAAACTAACGCCTGTGATTCGAGAAGTCGGTTGTGTAAGAGCTGCACGGGAATTAGGAAAAATAATTTGGCCGAAGCCAACAAGTAATAATCACTGATCTATATACATGACATATAGATCATGTATGGCATACATATAGATCAGTAGTTATAATAAGACAACAATGAACAATGTATGCGGGCGAAGTAGCATATTTTAATTTATTTTAATCAATTGACGGTTTACCCTATTCACACTTTTCAAATGCTTTCAATATGATAACCCAAAATCTTAAAACAGCATATTATTTCGGAACTCTTGAAAATCGGGGGATCCCCCTTTGTCAAAAAGTCGAGGATGTATGCCCCTTCTTCCCGGGATCCTGCCTATGCTCCCATGCCATTTAATGGCTTAGTTCAAAAGAGATTAACAAAACATTGTAAAACTGTGATTTTTGTTTTATTTTTCTGTTCTGTTAAGTATTCATCCAATGGCATTTGGAAATAGTTAAATGCTTCATTATAATGATAACAATGTTGTAAGTATCTCACAGGCTCCAGGACCCTACGGTAAGCCATTTGGCCTCAACGTCCTAAGAAAATCCCTACGCGCCATTCAAACGTCTCCGTTAGTGGCTTTCACAGTTGTTAGAGTAGGTATACTGTTCACAACATCTTACAATAAGTGTTCTTTCGATAACTTTCATATCTATCATTTAGTGTGGAAACTGTTCGTTACTTTGTCTTCCCCATCGACATGTCAGTGTTTCTAACCAGGTAATGCTCCACCTGTACGCCTGCCCTTACTCTGATCAAGTGCGTTTATTTTAATATACTGCGATAACAGGCCCATAAAAGAAATAAGCGGCTAACGAATCGGTGTGAATAAACCTACATAATGAAAGTGCCCTCTTTTATGAAGTCCCATGTTATGACTCAGTAAGACCTGTAAGAAAATGTTTTGCATGTATGATAAGGAGGCTGCTCACATTTTGCGTGAGAAGGAGTACGTAAACTTCTTGAAACACACAAGTAGTCTTGTTGCACATGAATTTACTTTCCATCGAGATATCACCGCAGACAGGAAATTTATTTTCTCATAGTCCTGGGTTTCCCAACTTGGTATTACTTGAAATTGGGTTCACATGTTCGGAGTTCACATGAAGATGGAAAGGCTCTAATGGTCGCACACTACGTTAAATAATCATGTGAGTAATTTAAGTAATTTTCTTTAAGAAGTTTTCATAGTTGAGTGTTTTGACGTTGTTTGTATTAAATTTACAAAAAATAAAATAAAATAAAATAAAATAAAATAAAATAAAATAAAATAAAATAAAATAAAATAAAATAAAATAAAATAAAATAAAATAAAATAAAATAAAATAAAATAAAATAAAATAAAATAAAATAAAATAAAATAAAATAAAATAAAATAAAATAAAATAAAATAAAATAAAATAAAATAAAATAAAATAAATTGCAGGATAGTGAAAAGATAAAAATTAAATGGCTCTACTCGGTGCATTACCAATTGTGAAAGCCTGTAGTAACAATATGTATAGAAATGATGATTTTCAGGATACCCCATAAATTGTTATGTTGTAAGTAGATGAATTTAAAAAGTCTTGGGGTAAAATTAGCAAACGGATGAGCCTACATTAAGGCAAGAAGACATTGTAATTCTGTAGTCGTGGATAATGTATGACTGTTTTAATGTAAGGGTGGAACCTAAGTGACGAGAAATGGGTACTTGGGATTCATTGGTATTTGGAAAAGAAACTATTTGACGATCGGTATTGATTTGTAACCACCTACTAGGCTCAACAAGGTTCAAGTTGAAGGTATGTGGAGGATCTCAGCTACCGTCCAAGAGGAGGTAAGGTAGTCAGCAATTACCAGCCGTCAATTTTTATTGCGCAGACTCACTTTGATAAACTACTTCACGAACTCTTGTATATCCGGTATAAGTGGAATTCGAATTATTCCTGGCTAGTGAGGATAACAAGATACAGAGATGTCGATCCATCTCATGTTGTAGTTCCATTGAGGGAAGTGATTCTTTGTTGTGCTAATGAAGAATACATTTTGATGCTTGAACATTCTAATGACTTGCGTCACATAGCCATATTGTGCTGTATCTTTACATCAAAGAATCCAGGGTAACGCTGTAGTTGGGGTCACGTTGAGGTCGGAAGAAAACCAAAGGAGCCCAAACGTCTTAAGTGTTTTCCACTTACATCCCAAATCCGAAGACAGTTCTAATTGTTCGAACCCAAAATGTTGAATCGTATGACCAATTTAAATAAATTTACCACTCTAAGAAGTGAGACATCGTCATTCATATTGCTCAAGTAAGACGTTGATATATAGTTCGATTAATGTTCGTATTTCGCTATGGCTCTTCCAATTATCGGTAGTCCTTGCTTTGTTCACTACTGCAATCATAGCTACATACGCATTTGGTTAATGAAAAACACTTTCAGCTGTCGCGTGCCCGTGTATATGTTGATTGCGATTCAACAAGTTATACAATATTTGTGGAGGAGAATGTACAGAATTGTGCAGATATATCACCTCTCTCGTATCATTTCAGCTATTACTTTACACAATGTGCTTCTCCAAGATGATATTCTCTGTGAATGTAATATTGAATCAAAAAGACATAGCATGTGGAAGCTTGGAGACACCATTCTATTCATTAATCAATATCCGGAGAATCTGGATCTGGATAATATCGTGTTGTTAAAAAACTACTCTTTGATAATCACGTCTGCTTTACTTGGAAACGAAGGATTATACGAATGTTTGGGTAACTCAGAGATACTTATGCAACACCACATAACAGTTCGAGGTTTGATTTTGAAACGTTTTGATTGAGTTAATTTTACCTTTGTAAAGGTTCTATATCCTGTTTAAAACTAAGTATAATTTAGTTGGGAACTGGCATATGTTTCAGTATGTAATCGAAAGCAATAGCCCCGCTCTAGAGGCAATTATTGTATAGCAAATGACCAGAATTAACCAACACATTGTCGTCATTAAGTAAAAAGTTTGGTACTAATTTCGTTGTATCAGAGGGGTCGATTTTGCAGGGAAGGAGTATTCTGGGTCTTACTCATGAAAGATAAGAAATAAAAAAAATCTGGCAACTGTCACTCAAATTGTAACTAATGCAGCCAATATATATATATATATATATATATATATATATATATATATATATATATATATATATATATATATATATATATATATATATATATATATAACTATTGATATGTTTTGTGATCCCAAAGGGTCAAGTATTCAATAGAACATATGGATAATAGTATAGGTGTATGACCCGTGTACGCATGGGTCTACAAATATACATTTTTTAATGAACGCCATCTCAGGGCTTCACATCGCAAAACACAAAGGTAGGATCCACGCCTCCAAATCAGGAACTATGTATTACAAAAACTTCATTTTAAAGAACAAAGTGTCCAACAAAAGTTCAAGAGGTTTCCTGAATGATTAGTTGCCCTTTACCCCCCCCCCCTTTTCTAGCAACACAAGTGATTGTAAACTTCTCCTTTTTCACTCATGAACAATTCATATTTTTACTTATCTTTTCTACAAATAATAATGACAAAGAACTGAGATATTATTTGACTAACATCTTATAGGAAGGTAGACTGAATAAATGTAAATGGCTTGAAAATATTTTATTTTCAAATTCAAATAAGTCTATTTAAACTCATTAAACAGGTTTGAGTTATTTCTAAATATTACTACAGTTCTACATTTTCCATTCGTTATTTCTACAAATAATTTAATGTTGCAAGCAAATATTTTTGGCATATATCTCATGAGGAGGTAAAAAAATACTAATGAATTTTATAAGAACCCGGTTTCAAATCATCTTCACATCTGCGTATGGAATGCCCGCTCTGTTAAGAATAAGACCACGCCCCTTACTGATTACTTGATTGAGTATGATATTGATTTGATGTTCATCTCTGAGACTTGGCTATGTGAGCATGATAATGCAATCATTAAAGAGTGCACTCCTCCATCTTACTCTTTTTACAATTATCCAAGAGGAACAGGTCATGGTGGTATTGGTCTAATTTGCAAAGACTCCGTAAATGTTTGCACCATACCCCTCAGTCATGCCACTCAGACATTTGAACATGCCAGTGTAATTGATCGTACTAGTGGTATTCAGTACATAATTGTCTATCGTCCCCCACCCTCGCAAGTCAATAACCTGAAAACAACTGATTTCCTGATTGAATTTGATGAATTCATAGGGGAGATCTCCCTTCTCCCCAGTAAAGTTATGATAGCTGGTGATTTCAATGTCCACGTAGATGATCCTGATAAACCTGATGTTAGGCGATTCATTTCATCATATGAATCTGCTGGCTTCCGTCAGTATGTTGATGGCCCAACACATCGATATGGTCATACACTGGACCTTGTTTTTGCCAGAGAGGATGATCAGATTATCCATGGATGCGAAGTACAAGAAAATGATCTTTCGGATCATTATATGATCCATTGTTATGTTAACAGAAATAAACCACTCCAAATGAAATCATGTGTTAAAATACGTAACTACAAGCAAATAAATCGAGATGCATTCAAAGTGGATCTGCTCGAAGGGTTCAACAACATCCCAGAGGACCTGAGTCTTGATGAAGTAGTCAATGAGTATAACACCCTGGTCCGGAATGTTCTTGATAATCATGCCCCTCAAACAGAAAAGGAAAAGGTACTGAAAACACGATTCCCTTGGTATGATGATGAAATTAGAACTCAAACTCATGTTAGACGCAGACTTGAGAGGAAGTGGCGTAGAAGTCGTGTACTTGAGGATAGGCAGGCTTTTAAGGACCAAAGGGAAATCGTAAATAAGTTAATTGAATCAAAGAAAATTGGTTTTTATAAGGAAAAACTATCATGTGCTAATGATAAAGAGGTTTACAAAATGGTTAACTCTCTTCTTAATAAAAATGATCGTGTTTTGCCATCCTCTGATTCCACTCATGTATTATGCAATCAATTTTCAAAATTCTTCTCTGACAAAGTTACAAAAATAAGGGAAGGGTTTAATGATTGCCCACACCCTGCTAGTAGTTTTAGGGCAGGTAGTTCTAATGATGGTGCTTTTCAGACTAATGCTGATTTTGAATTATTTTCTGAATTTTCCATGGTTTCTGTTGATGAAATTTCTAAGATTATAACAGGTTGTAATAGGAAGTCTAGCATAATGGACCCAATCCCAACGTGGTTGTTGCAGGACACCATTGATGTTTTTCTACCAATCTTCTCACGTATTATTAATGAATCACTGGAATCCGGTATTTTCCCAAAATTGCTTGGTAGCGCTGTTATATCCCCTGTACTCAAGAAATCATCTCTTGATCGCAATATTCTTAAGAATTACAGACCTGTGTCTAATATATTGTCTTTCTCCAAGGTTTTGGAGAAAGTTGTTGCAATGCAACTTAAGATTCATATTCAAGAGAATAACTTGGATGACATGTACCAGTCAGCTTATAAGTCAAACTGTAGCACTGAAACTGCATTGCTAAAGGTTAAGTCTGATGTGTTGAATGCTGTAGACAGGGGGGAGTTAGTTTTCATGGCCCTTCTTGACCTGTCTGCAGCATTCGATACAGTTGATCATGATTTGCTACTACACCGTCTTCATGATAAGTTTGGTATTACTGGAAATGTACTTCGGTGGTTTACAAGTTATTTGAAAAGCAGAACATGTTATGTGAACATTAATGGTGTCTCTTCTGATCAAAGTAGGTTGTTATGTGGGGTACCACAGGGTTCAGTTTTGGGGCCTCTTTTGTATGTAATGTATACTCAACCAATGTGTAGCATAATGCAAAACCATAATGTCAATTTTCACTCTTATGCTGATGACACTCAGCTTTATGTATCCTTCAATCCTAACATAATGGGTGAGGCGGAACTAGCCTTGCATAAATTGCAGGACTGTATTTCTGACATTATTTGGTGGATGAATTCTAATAAGCTCAAATTAAATAATGACAAAACTGAGTTTTTTATAGCTGGCACAAAACAAAGTCTCCAAAAACTTCCTTCACTGCAACTGGAAGTTGGATCTTGTCATATCAACCCCTCCAGTGAAATTCGTAATCTAGGTATTATATTTGATTCAAACTTTAAAATGACAAAACATGTTAACAGCCTAGTCTCAGCTTGTAATTATCATCTTAGAAATTTATTTCGCATTGGCCGCTATCTTGATAAAGAGACTCGTCATTCTGTTGTCCGTGCTTTTCTCCTTTCACGCTTTGACTACGGCAATGCCCTTTTGTATGGTGCGTCATCAAATGACCTTAATCGCATTCAATCCTTGCAAAATCGTTGTGCTAAATTTATTTTCTCGGCAGCTAGATTAGATAGTCCGAAACCTCTTCTGCGTGCGCTTCACTGGCTACCTATTCGTGAAAGAATCCAATTTAAATTTTGTTTATATGTTTACAAATGTTTGAATAACTTTGCTCCGACTTATCTCTCTAGTATGCTTCACAGGAAAACCTCACCTTTATATGGTCCTGTTACCAGGTCTGCAATGGATGGGACCCTACTCCTGATACCTTCTTCCAAAAAGCGAGTAGGTGATGGTGCCTTTTCTATTGCTGGCCCTGTGTTATGGAATTCTCTTCCCTTTCACATACGGCATTCGAAATCTGTTACACTGTTCAAAAAACAACTTAAGACTTACCTATTTAATTGACTGATATTTTGTTGGCATCGATTTTTCTTGTTTTGGTAAGCGCATTGATCATATGGAATTTGCGCTATATAAAAGTCGGTATGTATGTATGTATGTATGTATGTAATGTTACTTCGAGTGTTTCGTGTTTGTTACGTCTACTTCTGAATTATTTTAAAAAAATGGTTTATTAAAGTAAGATCAATTTCTATCTGTTTTGTTATACGTTTACTTGTGAATCAACATTTCTTTGTGTTTGATATTTTAGAGTACATTTTGTAACTAGAGTTAAAGGTTTGCAGCATACTAAAACGCACCAAGGCGTTGTCTTTTCTAAACTGCAGTACATCGAAAAAAACACAGTAGATAAACCTGTGAACACTATCGACATTAATGGCTGAATTGCAGAGCTGTGCGATTTCTACAGCGCCCGACAGACACTGCAAACTCTAGGTTTTTCAAGGACCCACGAGAGCAAAAGATCAACCGCCTAGTCGACCGATCATTGACAGGAATTAAGTACTTTTTATAGTCACAAAGGCTCGCTACAAAGATGAAAAATGTCCCTGACTGGTGTCAACCTTAAACGTCATCATCTCTGACCGCTGTCTGCTCAACCTGGTCCAGCCATTGATATTTAAAAATTCAAGAAAACTGGTTAAATGTAAAGTAAAAGTGTTTATAAAGGTAGGAGGTCTTGTTTCAAGATGACAGATAAATTTGAAAGCGGAAAGAGCTTAGTCTTTGCAGGGAGCTCTAGCAGCTCCCTGCATTACCCTGTCTAACGATAAATTATCCCGGGAATAATCCCTCTAGAGTGAGAGTAGCTCAAACAGCACCTGGTGACAATTTGCCCCACAAGTAACCATTAAACCCTTGGGTAAATATCAAAGAAACAACGTAACTATCCGGGGTAGGGTCGAAATGGAAGTGCTTGGATGACAAGTCCGACATCTTAGCCAATATGTCGCCCCGCCCGGATGGCAAGGTGCAATATAAAAACTACTTGGGAAATTTCAAACTACCAAAGAGATTAGAGTGATGTCCTAATTTTCAACGCAACTTAAATTCATTGGCTACTAATAAAAATTGTTGCCGAGGCAAAAAATGCCGAACAATTTATTTTCGTTACATGTTCGGAAAATTATTAGTTCCCATATCCTTGTAAGGCATTGGTGGGTTTATCTAATGTTTATGCAACACGAATTGAGCTTTCTGTTTTATTTACTTTCCCGACCATGTTTTCCAGGAGAAATAAAATTTAAAACTGCTTTCTTGAAATGTTTTACTTGTTTTCAGTTATGAGTTAATAAACTATCTACTGTGGATAGTCAACCCATGTACTGCCTCTATGACATATGCCACACTGAAATTATCCCGAAAAATACATTTGCAGGATGAATCGAAAAAGTTAATTTGTCGGAATAGGTGATCTATAAAGTGTACTGATCACAAACATATGATTACAAGGCAAACCGTGCAAAGTACTTGAAATACATTCATAAAACCGCTTAAAATGAATGACTATTTTTGGCAACGGTAAGAAATAAAGTAACTTAGAAATCGTGTTTCCAAAATGTGTTATCAGTTTTACCTTAGCTTTATTACAATAGGTAAATAGATATTGTAACAAGGTACAGTAGTTGGCAATGTCAAGCAGTAAACAACGGCAAAAGGTAAATCACTGAAACACGTTTGTTTGCTTGTTTATGTGTTAGTTTGTTCTTTTACAACCAGTTTCTTTATGAACCTAAACCACACATAGTCTAATATAAGTTATTGTCTTGTAACATATGCTGATTTATTTTATTAGAATGTGAGCAAAAACTTTTTTCTTATGTTTTCCCAAAATACGTAAACAAAAAACTCCATACTGGATCTTTTGATGCACTGTCCATCTTTAACATCTTATATTCTCAAGAGTAGTGCACCTTCATGGGAAAGGGATGAGACGTTACCAACCAATATATTGAATTTCGGAACTCGTTCCATTGTGTTTTCTGTATCCGATAGATTTACTATTGGTCGTTCGAAAGAAATATTCGAAAAATAATAACAAACCTTTATCTTATGTAAAAAAAAAAGTTCAAAGCAGTATTTAAGAAACTGTTCGCCGCTTTATTCAAATAAGTTTAACTTTTTTCAATAGCAGGGTAATGCCTATGATACCTCTTGTTAGGGCATATATGTAAATTGATGTAACTTAAAATTAGAAACCAAATGCTTAACATGTCCTTGGTGAGGCAGGCTATTAGCAACTTATGATTAAAAGGTAAGCCTTCTAAGACAATGATAACAAAACCGTTATCTTTCTCTTTAACTGTACATCCTTGAATATTTCATTTTGGCATGTGTGAACTTAACTACTACACTAATGCTTTCCCTCATTATTTACTGACCAGCATGCCTCCTGAGCAACTGCACTCATAATTTTCCCATTTGTATATAGTGAACCTTTAATTGCGGATACCGATACAGCCGATTATAGTAAGATACATGGGCTAGAAGTCATACAAGGTTGGAACCTCGGCAAAAGGGTCTTATTTGTTAATACAACGTAAGCGTAGAGGAAAGCTTTATTGCTCAACATGTGATGAGACTTCAAATCTAATTTAACAGTTTCACAAATTATAACAAATAGAAAACTATAAAAGATTTTTAAAGAGGGCCCAAATTATAACACCCTCTCTAAGGATGAGTGGGCTATCACTTCGGCAGGCCTTTCGTCGCCACAGAATGCCAGTGACTGGAATTACAGAATGGTGGCTATGAAAGTCTTCACACTTTTCGAGACGTTTGTAACTAAAA
This sequence comes from Holothuria leucospilota, assembly GCA_029531755.1. Taxonomy (NCBI): domain Eukaryota; kingdom Metazoa; phylum Echinodermata; class Holothuroidea; order Aspidochirotida; family Holothuriidae; genus Holothuria; species Holothuria leucospilota. The sequence continues at coordinate 38,280 of JAIZAY010000059.1, forward strand.
CTTACCGGTAAAGTCATTAAGAACAATTTCAGAGGATTATTTGTCGATTTGCCCACTATATTCAGTTTTCTGCAATACAGCATTTTTACAAGTATAAGGCTTCTACATTATAGCTCCAAGTTGATTGATAAATTGAAGTGTAAATATTAAATGTATTTTCATTTCCCCTCTTTTGTCACCTTTGTAATATTGACAACGTTTGTAGTTGAAGTTTACATTCCTGTCTGTATTTTTTATGTTCAAAGTTTTGAAAAAAAATTGCAAAACGATGCGGTATTAGACAACCAAAAGCAGCTTCTAAAATGAATTCCCCTTTCAAATATCCATTGAAATGGTGTTGATATCTTTCACTGTCTTCAGGGTATATTTATTTAAAGTTTGACGATTTTCGTAGAAACAAAGTGCATATGCAATAGAGAAATATGGAGTTCTGCAAGGTGTAAGCTTTCTTTTGTAAACCCTTATTTTAATAGCTTGCATTTTTTTCTTTTCAATTTAGTGACTTTTAGTCTTCAAATAAATCTCTTGGGGCATGTTAGTGTATCAACTGCCATTAAAATGAAGGTTGAAAAAGCAACGGATAAAAATATACGTATATTCGAATACCCCTTATCAGGTCACAAAGTTGCAGGTTTGGTGATAACTTCATTCAGGGGCTTATGTCATTGTTATGTCAGCAATCTTCAAAAAAAAAAAAAGTTATACGAATTCTATTTTGCAGAGTGAAAGAGCTTGTTAGGAATGGCAAACCGTAACAGTGTACATGAATAATGTATTTAAGGACATGTCATGGCATGTTCATATTTAGCATGAAGCAATTTACACAGCTAGTTTAACAAACTCTGAATACACTCAGTATCTTACTATAAATGATTAAGGCCGTAATGAAATATGTTATTTTTGAGGCGTGGGTTATTACAAACAGAATACTTCATTTGCTTGTACGCTAATGCTTGTTTAAAATGCTGAGTTATGCCAAACTATGATATCAAAGCAATCCTTTTAATATTATCAAGACTGTTCTATGGACTTACCACAGGTGAGTTGCAATACGGTGAATTAAAGGCAGATGGCTTCACTTAAAGTTCACTTAAGATCCCTTTTTAGGTCACACGAAAAATCGAAAATCTTAGAAAATATTTTGAAAACTCAGTCATATAATTTGAAAGTGCCCTGCTGTAATTCCATCTTTAGTTCTTATTGACTTGAAAAATGTTTGGAAAATATATATGTGAAAATCATGAAGCAAGGTATTTAAAAAAACTACAAGTTACCTTATGTCAAAGGTATCATGGCGATCTAGATTTCTAGATCCTACTTTTTATGCAACACCCTTTGTCCTAAAAAGGACATTAAAAACAGTGTTTAAATTTGATTTTGAAAAACAAATGAATAGAATTAAGGCCCTTTTAGGTGCAAATATTTGAAAAAGCACTGTCTATACAAAACAATACATAACCTTTTCACAAAATAAACACAAGACTATTGACGGAAGATTTGGCGATACCAGAATGATTATCAACACTATACTCGACCTTTGAGCAGGTGGTTCTAACAAGCACTATCGTACACAATTGCATGAGGAAGGCCTAAACCCAGGTAATCATGTCAGAGGGGTAGGTGTAGAGCAAGGAAAAGAGTGTCAAAATAGAAATTCTGATGCATGGAATGGAAATATATTGAACTAAATCAGTTTGGACATTGCGTGATCGCTAAAAGGGGCTAACATTTACTTTGTCTCTAGCAGTAGAAGGGCTATTTATGTGTCTGAAGCCTTAAAAATTACCCAAGTTCAAACGACATTTCATGTATATTCCTTTTGATGAAAGTTTGCAAACGAGTTAATGACATGTTTACTTCGTGAAACTAAACGTGTATCAACATTTCTGTATGTGTCTAGGACAATTCTTAAAATGTTCGTGTGAGTTCTACAGTCAGTAAGTGTTTGTCAAACTGGTAGATTTTATAAAATAGTCTCCCTACGCAGAACAAAAAACACAGGCAGCTATGCTATTTATTTCACTTTCATGAAACTTTATATTCCAACATACATTGACCATGGTTATCTGTACGTTGCTTTTAAATCATTGAGCGGCTTCTAAATAATAATCATTTGCACTAGATAGAGCAGTAGCTAAGGATGTTTTTCCCTCTCTTACAGTTCGTTTGAGCTTTTAAGGGCCTTTTTCATGCAATTGTTAAATGTTAAACGGTGAATTATAGCCTACGTATTCTGTTCTTTGCTAATATTATTAGCTGGTTTTGATAAAATGGTCAACAATGCCGGTTAAACAGGTTGCGACAAATAGCACTGATAGGGTTTAATATGCCGTCTACTCCACAAATCATCGTTTTTATCTAGAGAGGTTCGATACGGATATTCACTATAACAGTAGATTCTACTCGAAGTTTGAAGTGATGTCAAGGTCAAGAATTACGTTGAAAATAAATTAGTCGTCCCTTTTCCAGATACTAAATGACGTGAGTTACTATATAAATTATATAAATGAACAGCAATCATTGACTTTGTGGAGCACATCTATTACTGTCGGAATGCTTTTTTAAAAAGGATAACCAATATTATAATCAATAATATTAAACTGAAGGTGAGTTGATTAAATGTTTTATCACTGTTAATTTTTTTTTGCTATTCTAAATCATACACATCTACAGAGCCTCCTAAAATAACCACGTAAAAGCAAAGGAATGTCCTTGATATTTATGAATTTGATGACATACAATAAAGATCTTAACTATCTCGATTGCGTCCAAATTAAACAGACTGCGAGAATCATAATTTGATTAGTTATCTGGTGAAAAAGAAACTAGCACTAACCCCCAGGCGACCTAAGAGGAAAGGAGGAGACAAAATCGTTGTTGCTTTCTAATTTTCAGTAACTACAGATACTCAATCTTCAGTAAATGTGAAATGAACACTTTAAGTCTTTTGCAAACGACTTTTGTTGCAAAATGTAGGGTTCCAACTGTAAAGAACAACAGGAGATGAACCTGTCTTTGTCCAAGCACCTGTATGTCGCCTACTAAGTGCCATTTTTCTACATGGATCAGCTAACTATATATAAAAAAGTTGTAACAAAAAAGTAAAAGTTTCTTTTTAATTCCAAACAGGTGACGATTTGCACACTTTTTAATACCGAGGTTAATTTTTATCCTTTGCCCACTAGGCGGATGGGTTGATATCATTTCACAGCTTTGGTCAATAATTCTCAATGTATCTTGTAAATTTCTTCTTTTGAGTCCCTTTCAGCTATTCCTTGTATTGTTTTAGTTACGTCTAGATGGACCCATGGATCCAACTGACTGGAAATAAAGTTACAGAACGTATCCTTGGTCTCAAATTACATGTAAAATGTACCTTGCTAGGAACTACCCTTTCTGTCTTTAAGTTGCAAACATACGGTTTGCCTCACCTAGTTAAAGGTACGTCGGTTAGTAAACATTTTGCATTTCATGAAAGGATAATGAACGATATTCTTCTCAAATATACCTGGTTAGCAACAATATGAGGGTAAAAATGAATTTCAGCTTACCTAATAGTAATATTCTTGTAAAGGAAAGAACACAAGACATTGAAATAAAATTAATTGCGAACACTAGTTAGGAACACTAACGAAACACACACCACATGTTACTGTATTTTGCATTCTATACTTGAACTTTGGAACATGCACTCAATACAAAGATGACAACAAATATTTTAGTTCAAGATCAATACAACATTTTACGGTAGGAGCAGATCTTTTCTGAATTGCATAGGTCAGACTGTGTTACAAACATTTGATTCAAAAGTCTGAGGCAGTTTTAACACATGTTGAGTAGTTAAAGGAAAGTGCGCAGCATAAACGCAATAAATAAGCAACCTTGAATACACTAGTTACTTCTAATATAATTGTTCTCTTAATATTCACGTTACTAGTTGTTGGTACCCCCTCCCCCTTGTTGGTTGTATTTAATGACCATGTCACATCAGCCCCCTCATGTTTTTAACGATTCAGGGGGATAAGTGGGCTATGGCTTCCTCTTGTTTATTATTAGATCGATAATTTTAGGAACATTTTTCCGTGCACATATGCCTCCAATGAAGAAATCTAGAACGGAATACTTGATACAGTGAAAAGTGTTATTATCACCGCAAAAGTGCCAACGACTGAATGAACGTATCATTCTTTTTATTAAGTAGTATCAGAGTACCGTACATAGGTCGTAGTCACGACATCATGATTTTTCAGTTCTAGTAAGTAGGTTCATTTCTTTGAATGTTTCTTCACAAAAATTTTGAAATGTTCAAACGTATCATGTGTATATGACGAAAGGGAAACTACAAAGAAAATGGGAATTTCCAAGGCATTTCTTGGTAGACATTTTTTGCCCTTTCTTTCAGAATTTGTGGCTTTTTCATCAACTAATTTATGAATGAACAACGTTCGATATTTTTAGGTCATGAAAAGCTTTGTCTCTCTCAGCATGTAGTGTGAAGAAAAGTCATTAGAAGCGAAGACGTTTGTGACATTAAGTGGGACACGTTTCATACGTTTCAGTCATTAAAGTGCAACTCTACTCTTTGAATCAGATTTAAAGCAAAACCTGTCGGACTTCATGACCACGGAAAAAAGACAACTTATTGAAAACAAGATATATTTGATAACGAGGCGGCTCAGGTTTAGAAACATTGGATACAATTAGGAATATCGCCTAGCATGCAGTATATGCTTACAATCTTCAAAGTATAGTCTAATATACTAGTTGTATTCAAAGTAAGTAGTCTCTTGTTAAATAGGTAGATAATAGATCTGCACCATATAATCAAATGATGACATAGATCGTTTCTGATTTGTGCATCTCCTTTATGTTCACGGTGCCTAACACCGAGTTTTACAATGAGTAATTAGCTTATACGTGGTAATAACTAGCTTAATTGTGGTTCACGTGACCTTAAAACACCAGTGAAAAGTAGAAATTCCTTGATAAAAACATCTAAACATTCACTGTCAAATTGATATCTGTAAAGCCCAGTGTACACTAATCAACATTTCGGGACACGTGTCGGCACATGTTGCTGACACACCTAGACACTGAAATTTTGTCCTTGTGTACACTTGACACATTTTACAGACACATGTTGTGACACACTTGAGCAACATGTTGTCAAAAAATTGATCGGAAAAGTAGGCTTTTGGAAGGAAGATGGAGGATTCAGAAAGGAGAAGATGTGTTTTGAGAGCAGCTGCAACAATATTGGCAATTGTTGCAGAGAGGAGAAAGAAACGGCGAAATTTATCACAAAGAGGATATGGACAAGGCCCTGGATCACCATTAGAGAGCAACATGGGGCTTTCCACTGTCTCCTGAAGGAGCTCAGGTTGGGAGATAGGCCCGCCTGTTTGAATTTCCTGCGTATGGACTGACGTACTCTTGCAAAAATTAGGGAAATGGACAACAATGTACCTGTTGTTTCGTACAGATATCACCTTCTGTATAATCACATTCAACACAGTAATTTACCTGAAATTAGTTGCCCTTCCGGCTGTTATCGTCCAAGCCTTAACGTTTACTTTTTTCTATAGTTTTGTATATAATGGTTATCCTCATGATAGCTAGATAGTGAAAGCCCTTGCCTGTTCTTTTTTAAGTTAACTATAGATAGCCTGCACAGGTTTTGTTAAATTGTTAAATCTGAAAATTTTATCCCTACTCACAAAATTGTGACATTAGCTCAATCATTTCATTTGGTAAACGTAATGGATCTCGTACATGCACTGTATTCTCGATACTGGGTTAGTCTCTTTAGAGTAAGTTGATCTGCTTGTTTCCTCTCAATAGGGCAACTAATTTACCAGGTTAAGATTAGGGTTCGGGAAACTACGTACGTTTCTGATGTAGATTTTTTCACTTCGAGATATTACATTGAACGCATCGATTTGACGGTGAATGTTTAGATGTTCTTCAATAAAGTATTCCTACATTTATTTGGCGCTTATATTGTTTTCCAATACAAGAGCTAAGTTGCTTGTAGCATATCAAATGGAATGATAGACTAGTATACAATGATCCATTTCTATCCCCATATTTCCTTAATGAGGGCGACATATTTCTGCCCCCCTCTTCAATCGAGGAGCCTGGACACCATTTCCGCCAACCAGTACAATGTCTTGACTAAAACGTCCTGTACAATTTAAAAATTGAAAGTTTTACTGGGCCTCTGACAAACGGATGTATTTCATGGCTTCATAAAATTTGCATGGCTACTGCAAAATATGTTGAGTACAAGATGAGCAAAGTTTCCAGTAATGACCTCAAGTAATTTTTGAATTCTTCATTTTCTACGTATCTATAAGTAAAACCAGTGGGTGTTTGTCTATTGCATATCCCACAGGGTTCAAGATCTATAACAGTAGCTTCACGGGGAAAAATAGGAAATCTCAACAATATAAGACCCCTATACTTTTTTCAAATGAAACTGACTAATTGCTAGAAACACGATTTGCAAGCGATTTGTTTAAGTCAGAAACGGCAATATAAAACTAAACCTGCGTATGTCCCCTAATTTAGTTATCTATGCCGGTAGGGAACCTTTATTTTAGACCATCACCTGGTCACTTAATGAACTCTCAAAAGTTCATATCAATTCACTGTAGATTCCGCTTTTATGTACACAAAATGCAACAAATGGCCATATAGTTAATCAAACATGGGCTATGACTAGGGTAATTCCTCCTTGCAGCTACTAGTTTTCTAACCTACCTTACTTATTAAAAGTACATTTTCCTCTTGTTTATGAACAAAGAATCAACACAAAGCAAGTTTGCATCTATTTTACTGTGTCTGTTTATTTGAAATCTCGCCTTACAAAGACATGTGACACAAATTCCCCTTAATCTAAACGAACCGGCAGATCCCTGGTGTTTGTTTATTTTCCATATTTAAGGGTTCAAAGACGGTTCAAAAGTCACAATTAGCTCACAATGAAAAATTATTTTTTAAATAGCGGAAATAAACTACTTAACGATTATGACAATAAATTTAGTCTAGATTCGTTATTTAAATCATAACCATATTCTATCTGAGGCGTTATGGGCAAAAATCATGTACGGTGCTATAAGAGAACTGAAAATTGTTTTGATCTCTTTCATTGTAACAAGCTTCGACTTTTTGATAACACATGGTACTAACTGTTACGATTGTGTACGGCAATTCTTCAAATATATTAGTAAGTGCAGAAATTCAACATGACGAGATGTGGAAAGCATATATATCCCGGATTTGCATTCTTTAACGTCACATCACTATAAAGCTTTGTACCTCAAAAATGTAATTTAGTCATTTTCATTTCTTGTTCAAATTATTGCTGTTCACAAAATGTTGTATCGATGTGTTAGAAAGACGGGCCTCATTAGCCCTGAGGCTCACTGGTGCAACTTTAAATAACAATATACGGGTTCTATTTTCATTCAATCGGTTCGATATTACACCCTAGGGGAACCGTGGTTACGTGTGTATTATATAAAGTTACCGCCGTCATAGAGACTATAAAGAGGTGTTAGTTAATAAGCGTTTCAAACTATACATTTTTGTGCTACAAAACAAGCAACTTGGGTAGTGTTCAGTGAAGGCGTGCGAGGCTGTAACCTCTTTTCCCTCTTTTGCGCAAAATCAATGCAAGCTGCTGTTTTATAACTAATGCCGGTACTTTTGTCGGATGTAAGTCGGCGATATCCAAAGCCGGAATCCAGAGTTGAAGTTGAATGAAAAGTGTTCATCTTTTCTGAAAGATTTTATTTACCTTTGCACAAATCGACACTTACAGACAAGTGTTTATTTTAGGCATACATAGAGAAGGAACTAAGGACCTTAGCCTACCAAAAAGCCAGTCTTAGAAGATCATTTAGTTGGGCACAGTATTTAGATTTAATGGAGAATGATTCAACGTCACTGCTGAAATATTGTTTTGTTCCGTTAACATAATGTGATCAAATAAGGGATTTTAAACTTGAAACTTGCCCTCTATCAACGTAAAGTGTATAAAGACATCACATTTCCCGCACAAACAAGGAGGCCAAGGATCACTGTGGATAAGCTTGTAGTATAAAAAGTGACGGTACCGAGACCTTTGCCCTTACAGATAGAAGGGATGGTTTAAAACCATATGGCTATTTCGAATTTTAAGTTAGGCAATACAGGCTGGGAGGAGAGGAGTAAGTGATTTGTTACTTTGTCGTTTGACAGGGTTAATCTAATTTCCTGTTTTTGCATACTTATCTACCACCATATTTATAAATGTGTAACACACGCAGTTTTTTAATGTGGGGTTGACTAGGTGCTATCCATGCTTAAGCACTGGGAAGCACGTAAAAGAGCAATGTAAGGTGTATTCAAAGCCAATGGTAGGCATTATGGGATAATACTTGGAGGCTCTGAGTATTTAAAGACCCTAACATGATCCTTACCATTAATTTAAAGTCATATAGAGCAAAGGATCTGATCATGTTGAGCTCACACAAAAAGTGGTGCAAACGAAACAAGACAAGTTGTTTCAATTTTAACAATGTCTAAACTTCGATTCCTACATTGCTTAACAAATTTAATATATGCACAGGGTATCACTTCTTTAAAGCCTTTTTTTAATTCTTTGTTAGATATATGTAACTTTTCGCCCTGAGTTAATTCCTTATTTGGTCAGTTCTTTGTCAGATGAAGTTATGTTGTTTGCCCTGAGTTCAATGTTTAAAAATGTGTTAATATTATAAATATATTTATATATTATAAAGCTTAGAAATTGCAAGAGGGTCCTTCATAAAGCTTAAAGATGTGCTAACCAGTAAAAAGAGTAAACTCTTAACGAGGAAAAGAATGGTGAGATGCTAGGTATTTCAACCCTAATGTATGCATCAGAAACATGGACGCTCTCTAGAGATGCAAAAAATAAAATTGATGCCTTCGAGATGTGGATCTATAGAAAGATGCTGAAAGTGTCCAACAAAGACAGGATGAGTAATGAGGAGGTATTAAATAGGTTAAAAGCAAAGAAGGAGCTGCTATCTGAACTGAAAAACATAAAGTTGCAATATATGGGTTACATCTTGAGATCTAGCGGACTGCAGAAACAACTACTTGAAGGGAAAGTGGGGAGCAGGAGATTAAGGGGGAAGCAAAGGAACACATGGTGGGCAGACATCCGGAAGTGGACAGGGAAGAGCTTATACGATCTGGCAAGAACGGCGGAAAACAGAACAAAGTGGAGAACATGGCATCCAGAGCCTCTAAGGGACAAGGAACCATATAAGTAAGTAATATAAAGCTTCTATACTGGTAAAATTTGCTTCGATCTTCTTCATTAAAGAATAATTCAAATCTAATTACATATTTCCTTGTTTTCATAAAATATTCCAGACAAGGTTCCTTTACGATTTAGCATTGTGTGTATCCACTTACAAATATGAAGAAGGGATTTCACCGTAAGAGAAGGTAGTTAAAAATATATATTTTTATAGTTTCAGTCTGTGCAATCTACAAGAGCTCGGATCAGAGGCAGACAAGTGGCGATTACTGATTGCATTGGGTAGGGGCGAAGTCCTAGGCCCCACCCCAGAAACCAATTAATAATAATCACGTAGTCGATTGACATACAGATGGAGAAAAGGAATGACACATTGGTTATAACTACATATTCCGTTTAACCACTCAACAAGGAAAGTTCGTCGTTTCCGCAATGCATCATTACTGTATTCCTACACTTTAATGCGGCACATTGAGTTGGTTCATCAAATTCACCATATTTTGCCAAACCTGTTAAGTTTTCTTCACATACTAATACAAATGGTCAAACTTTGACAATCCCAACATCTTGCATACAAATAAATGTCTCATAAATAAGTAATAAACAATTCAATCCGGTTTTCAAAAATTCGTGATCAGACACTTTTTTAAATTATGCACACAACCGTTACAAGCCAGGATACCAAAAAGTTCAAAATTTTAACTTTATGAGTAACTTTTGGATGTAAAGCTTGACTGATTATGCTAATAATAACCATTATCATGTGGTAGTACCTTTCAATACCCTCGTTAAGTTATCGATGTCAACTCAATATGCTCCTGTAAGCACATTGTTTAGGAATGGTTTACTTCTATGTATATTTTTGTGCAAATTTGTAGAAGAATAAAATGCTTAGGCTAGCATACTTGTCAGATGGTTTACGTTTCGTGCGAAGCGTATCTACGTAGCATCGCGTATTCAGAAAAAGGATATTTCTTTGTGACTGTCTCTGGTTCTGTATTTACCAAAACGCCGACAACGTTCACTGTACTGAAATATTCCACTGTTAATTTGCATACCGCTTCACCTAGTTTTCACCATGGTTCAGCCCTACAAACGATGCATACAATACTTGGTTTGGACTTTATTATGGAGGATAATATAATGCTATTGCCATCTGTAACGTTTATTTAGATATCTTATTACTCTCAATCTTTCGTGCCAAGAGAGAAAATTTTGTTTTCTCTTTATTTCTCAAATTCAAAATTTCCTTGAAACTACCTCCCGTCTTTGACGGCACTGATACTGATAATTAGTTCTATTTTTCTTAACCCAACCACTTCTTCAAATTCAGAGTTTTGGTGAATTAAAGTTAACGCGACCATAATTGTGATCAAACTGAGCATGTTTATTGTCTCATTTATTTTATACAATTAATTAAAATGAAACAGCTTCTTCTCTCTAAGCAGAAAATATTTCATTCCCACACTAATTAAAAGAGTTTACCAGGGACTTCAAAACAATTTTATTCTGTTCTTAGTTTTGCTTCTTTTGTCAGTCAGATAAAAATATGTATTGACAATTAAACAAGGAAGAAATGAATTAGGATATCTTACTACATGGCTCACTATTTGTTTCGATTCTTTTGAATGTATAATGCAAAGAATGGTAATATTAGTTATCGTTGTTAGGGCAAAGGAATAGAACGCATGATTATAGGTGTAGTTAAGTTATTTATTGGGGTATTAGAGTAAGGTAGAGAATACAAAGTCGTTTATAAGCTGATTATATGCCAGCTACGGAAAATGTTTACCATTTCGTATTGCTTATTACATTTTAAGTTTTGATATTTTCAAACATTTCAAACATACCTATGCCTGTTGGCATGAGTAAGTTTAGCATGTGGACGAAAGAAATATACTTAATTTATATTTTATGTCTAGTCAGCTATACAATATGTTTATCAAATTAAATAACTTACCTGGTAAAATTGTATCCTATTCCGCTATGATAAAAGGATCAGTAAAGATGAACAATAAAGCTTTTCCTGTACAAATGGAACTTAAAACTACACATCACAACATTCTGCGTAAAAAATGGCGGCAACAAACACTTTGCGTACTACTAACTGTACTTTACAAACGAGACGTTAGTTGAACCTTGGACCTTACAGATTTAACCTGTGTGTAGGTGAAGCAAATATTTAAACTTATGGCTTATATACAGTTAAATAATGTAAAATGGAGCTGGAAGAAACAAACAGACCTTTTACTTTTGTGGCCTGCAGTGTTTAAGCAATAACGCTGCATCCCATCAAAGAGACACTCATTATTCGCAAACATTTTTTTTGGATGAAAGATTGGAAAGCAGTTTACGTATTACCTTTACATAAAAAACAAAAATGTCAAATGCGACTACCAAATGCAACAACACAGCTAAACGTTAATCTTGATAAATATTAAGGCTTAAAGAGAAGTAAACCTAAGCATTCTGCCAAGTTTTTCTATTCAACATATTTCAGTTTCCCAGATATTAGTAAAATAATGAAGTTACCAATTTATTTGTAACTTACAACGAGCCTGAAGCCAGCAGAGGATTATTATCTCTTCACATTCGTCACTGATGCTTGTTTTTGTTTCTAATCTGCTGTAATTTTTGTTTTTGACCTTCGTGACATGAACTTTTCTGTGAGTAGGGAATTATAGTTTGTAAAAGTCCCATGCCTCTTATATGTTTACATTCTGATGATGCAATCATCGGTAGGGTGTGAAATTCAAAAGAAAAGGAAAGGAGAGTTGATTAATGTGAGGTTTACATGTCACATGTCACATGTGTTTGCTTCAAGTTCACTAAAACTTAAAAATGCGATACCTTTATCTGCTAGTAGCTTGAGAACAACACAAAGGATTTCAAGGCAAAATTCGTCATAATGATTACATAACTTACACGTCTTATACATCGAAATTTTATTTTAAGCGTAAAACCTTCTCATTATACCACGTTGCTAGTGGCTGCATTTTTTTTTTTTTTTGATAATGTTGGTCTTTGTAGTTTAGTTTTCATCTACTCTAACATTTTCAGGTCAGCTTAAACTAAACCAAATTTTTGAGTTTCGACCTTAATACTTCTTTTTTTGAAGAGAGCACAGGTGTGGAAAAAAATTCTTAAACGAGATAAGTAGCTATCATGACATTTGGGGGTAACGTTGATGCACACATATATAGAAAACCAACTTTGAATACTTTTCTACTCAAGAACCATCGTTTCAATGTATACTTGATACATAAACAAACTGTACCAAAACAATTGCTTTGAGTAAATAGAAACCAGGTACGAGGGAATACTGAGTCTCAAAGACGTTCCGCAAAGAACAAGCTTTGTCTTTTTTTGAGAGCGAAAAGTTGGTGTACATATGTATGATTTGTAACGTTATTTTATTTGACGAAAGCCGGAATAATTTTGGCATATATGATCTCACTAAACATGTCTCTTATAAGCGTCCTGAAAAAGAATTACATTGATATTCTTCAGTTTAACAAGCGTGAGGCTGAAAAGAGTCTGTCATTACAACGGAGAGGCTTTACAATTTCCAATTATACATCAACGTAATTTCTGATTAAATGAAGCCTTGCTTAGTTTCAAACGTTTGTGATGCATTTCTGTGCGTATAGTCCTAAGCCGTGGCAGTGCTTTTCTTCCCTGACGTTTCGCTTTCTATCGTTGTTATGCCCACGTAAAGAACAACTAAATAGAACCAGAGTATGATTCAACGAAGAAGCAAACACTCGACGATTATATTACAAGCTAGTTTCGTTTTGCTTGTTTATCACTTAGGCCTAGCTATCAGATGAGAACAGATGATTTAAGGTTTAAAGGTCATCTGATATAGCTGTTAAAGATTGCATATTTATTTTTGCTTCATGAAAGCTACTTTGGTTGCAATCATAGCTGGGTAACTCGAGCATATAATGTACGGTCAAATGCGTCACGTTCATGCTGACTTGTTAATTATTCCCCGAAAATACCAAGTCAAGTGCAACGGTGGCTATTTAAGAATGATTTCTAACAAAGGATTCATTTTTCACAATACGTTCCCTGCAACAAGAAAATAAAATGTCGTAAGATCTGATTCACTCAGATGTTCTTATTTACTATGGGTCATCTAATAGACTTTAAGTGTTGTAAGCTTATTTAAATCTTCACTATGGTTTTCAAATATACATAAAAATGGCCCATTCCCTCAATAGCAACCCCTAAGTAGCCTACATGCATTTCTGTGAAGGGGGGGGGGGGGTATATATACTCACAAAATTATGCCGCAGAGCAACAAGTAATTAACCTCTTTGTGAAAACTGGTTAATTTGTTCACCCAAACAATTATACATGCAAAACCACACCTTCTTCACCCCTGATTTGAAATCCACCAATCAAATCCTTTTTACTCACGTTCGTCCGACAGTAATAGACGCATTCTACGGCATGTGCAAAATGTTCACAGGCCTAAATAACGAACTGCTGAGAATTATTGCTACATTGTCTGTAATGAACTACAGTAAAGATACTACAGGGTCTTAGCACCTCCCTGGTATACTGCATTTCAATTGAAACCCTTGGTTCTTAGCAGGTTGCTTTGCTCTCGAAAGAATAGGATGTGAACGAGATTTTTGGTGCTTAACTGGTACTATCGGTTGAGGCCCTAGTAGAAAACGAAAACTACAAACCTGTGATGCCACTCGAAAAGCATTACGAAACAGCTTTCAACAGATCATGGAGCTGCTGCTCCGAGGTAGTACTTCCATGGATGAAATACCATTTTTGTAACGTCCTGTGAACAGTGCTTACTGTGTGAGGGGTGACTTGTGTATGGTGAACCAGGAAGATGACACTGCATCTCCTTAGGTGGGCTGCAATATCCCACAGTTCACCCTACAGGTCTACCAAAAAAGTCGTGGTATAGTTTGTTGTGAGCACGAAGCACAGGGTTAGCAAGGTCAACACGTAATGCGTAATGGGTGTACATTACGTGATATTGCCCTTACTCAAATCGCCTTTACCCAACAGTGCAAAACCCGACCTTCTGGGGGGGGGGGGAAAGTCGGGATTTTACTTCATGTTAGCACCTACAGATTATGGCCTTTGGGATGCTTATCAGGTTTTATCATATTTTTATTGATTTTTCCAAGTTTTAGGCTATAATCTGTTGGTGTAAAAATCCCGACTTTCCCCTAGAAGATCGGGTTTTGCACTGTTTGGCGGTTGACAATTTGAGTAAGGGTGATATCACGTAATGTAAATATGACCCCACGTGACCGCTCTGAATATGCAGCAATACAAAACGTTGCAATTTGGGCGAGGTTTATCGTTGGATAATGAACTGGATCGACCAGAAAATTGTTGCTTCTTTTTGTCCATATTTCGTGAGATTAGTGTTGATCTGCTGAAAGTTATATGTGATTCATGTTTGGAGAGGGGAAAAGACCACGATGGGATTACTTTGGTGTCGTTTTGTGATATCTTTTCAAACGCAATATTTCCCTTTAAATGACCTCAAGTGCTCAGTACCTCCAAAGGTTTCCTGTAGCCACACACGTCAATCCCCCGTCAGCATGTTCGATCCGAAAGACTCTTTCGTTTCCTTTGCTGGGTGTGGATGGTGAAAGCATGTTAGCCATTCGGTGGGTGGTTGTCGGTTACGTTTTGCTCCTGTCCGGTTTGGGCTCTTTTGTTGTTCAGTGCCTGTTTCTATGTACTTAAAAAGCAAGCTGTTCGATCCGTGACTTGATGGTTTCGTCGGTCACCTAGGGTGGAGGCTCCGATCATAATCGTCTGGCTGCCAAAAACCGTCTCATAATGAAAATTGGAACCCTGTCCCCTCATGGTCTGAACGTTAGTCTTGTACTTCTATAAATCACCCCCCTCCCCCTCCTGCGATTTTGTTACATGTGGCCAATTCACTCAGTCTGTTTACCCAGCTGGTTTGCTGTGCACAATTTTATTGAATGTTTTGTAATTTGCATGATTGGCCGTGTCACAATCAGTTGCATTTTTGCCACCTGATGAAGGTTTTACACCCGAAACATCGTGGACTTGTGGACTTTTTCACAAACCTTTAGCACTATCTGCTTTTTGACCTGATATATACATATATACATACATATATATGCATATATATTATACAGTGAAATGAATACATGCAATCAACCTCGGCTAAAAATTGACCACCTTCACTGGGACTCGGCTTTGGGAATGCAAGCGATTCCTATTTATTTAAGATTATTTACAGATTTACGTTACACACCACGGGTGCACCCATACGCACCCTCGCTTCCTCACCACGACACGAGAAATGTCCCGGTAGGGGAACACCGGAATTGCACAACAGCGGAGCTGCCAGAGATCTATATAGACGATCAGAGGTGGCCGCTTTAGGGCGGGCTGCGGTGCCGTGCAAGCACGTGCAGCCACGCGTGAGAGCTCGTTGCAGTGACGGAATTTTCGGGCAGCTACATCAGTTTCGAGCCGCGCGTGAGCTAGGAAAGACGTGCGAGAGCGGAGCACTCCGCTAAGGCCACGTGTCCAGATAAGGACATGTTGGTGAGTGCACCCATGCTCACAGCACACGTTACACACCACGGGTGCACCCACACACACACACCTTGTTACAACCGATAATGTAAAAATCAACCGATAATGTAAAAAAAAATTACCGATAATGTAAGAACAACCGATAATGTAAATAAAAATTACCGATAATGTAAAAAACTCTTTGAACCGATAATGTAAAAAAAAATTACCGATAATGTAAAAACGCTCGTCTACCGATAATGTAAAAAAGAATTACCGATAATGTAAAAACTGTTCTAACGACGTTTTCATATGGAATTGGAAACGTGGAATTTTATCAAAAAAGTCATACGTTAATTCAGAAAGGTCGTAGGTCATACCCCAGGGGAAGGGGCTCTCGCCCCTTTTTTACGGCGCTCTCTTGTAGGTATATTTCCCTCAAAAAGGTACATTGAAAGACAGCAGAAGAATAAAAGGTCACTTTTTCTCAATTGTCTAGGCCAAAAACATAATGGTATCATATTTGTCCTTCATATACTAAAAGCGCCCTCACTCCCCTGTTGTTCCGCAAGCTCACCAAAAACAACATATCTAAGATAAAAAAAAATATCATGAAAGGGAGTGCAACATATTTTAGTAGATAAAGGTGGGTCATAGTGATGGCACAGCTTATTTGCATAGGTCTATGGCCCAATAGAGAGCGCCCTCTAATAAAACCAGATCTTTCAAAAACTAAAGGACTGAAAATTATATTTTTGAAATGAGCATGTCTGGAAACCCAGGAGTGTTATTATCGTTATTTTGAAGCTGAAGAAAGATTCCTCTCACCCGTTCCACACCCCAGGGTAAGAAGGGGATGAAATCGAAGCTACTCACGCTTGATAAGAATTGCGTCCTAGAGGTTATTGAACACGCTGATCACAGATCCGAAGTCAGTCATCCGTCTCTCGGTCGAAGTGGGATGTGCTGGCCGTCAAAAGGCTCACTTTTAGGGTCAGTATCCCCAAGAGCAGATTTAGGCATTTCAAAACACCCAGTTTTCATACTAGACGGTTACCATTAAAATTTAGGAATATGATTTCGATTGCACTTGTTAAATGTGGAGTGAAAATTTTCCCTTCCATATATGGTTTCACTAATACGTGGGCGAATCGCGTCTTACCTCCGGAGAAGGCTCCTATCTCCGAGATGATAGTGGCAATTAGGGGATTACCCCGTCAAAACGACATGTTCTACACTCGATAATGTAAAAACTGTTCTGACGACGATTCTGTATGGTACTACGTACATGTGTGTATGTCTGTGTGTATGGAGCTAATACTTGGACCAGGTAGTAGCTCCATGACTTAAGTAGGTAGGCGTGTATGCAGGTAGGTAGCAAACTTTTTATCGATAATGCAAAAGTTCTTATAACGTCATTATCCTCCGGTCCTACGTACTTGTGTGTATGTATGTATGTATGTATGTATGTATGTATGTATGTATGTATGTATGTATGTATGTATGTAGGTAGGTAGGTAGGTAGGTAGGTCGACCGGCCGGCTTTCCGTCCTACAGGCGGACGGGGGGGGGGGGGAGTAGATAGGTAGGTTTGTGTGTGTGTGTGTGTGTATGCGTGTGCGCGCATGCCGCCTAAGTGAGATTTTGAGTGTATTTAAATGGAGCACAAAAGTAACAGTGTGTTTGTGAATGTAAAACAATAAAGACGTGGGGTCCCTAACCCACTATACTCAACAAACATAGCTAATACGTTGTGTGTAAGTCAGTAGCCTACGTAGTTTATTACTGGGTATCGGAATTCTTAAATTTCTTGTTGCTCAAGAAGGAGAATAGATGAAACGCCAGGAAAGCATTGTCTGATCGGACAGGTTACTCGTGATATATATATATATATATATATATATATATATATATATATATATATATATATATATATATATATATATATATATATATATATATATATATATATATATATATATATAAAGGAATAACAGCAAGAGATAACACTGAAATCCAACAAGTATTAGTATTAGTATTAGTATATATATATATATATATATATATATATATCTTGCTGTGACCATTTGGGGGTCGTAGTGGAACAGATATGTGTATACGAGGATGACGTCTCACCCTCACCCTTCCCCCACCCCTCCACCCACACCCATACCCCACCCCTTCCCCCTCCCCTTCCCCCTCCCCCGTTAGTGACCAATGTGCCCATCTAAGCAGACCCACATGCACTCGAATAATAATGTAGTATAGGCCTACCAATTGTTGGCGAAACTTGCCCCGTGTATTGCATCTCTATTTTGTCGACAAATATATTAGCCTTATTCAGATTTAGAATGAGTTTTACTAGTGAATACTTTAGTTTATCAAATAATGGAATGGTCGAGAATATCCACCTTACATCAAAGGAAGTGATCGTTTCTTTGTTTTCATGACTACGCTGTACTTACGTCAAGTTTAAGTTGTGGTCAAATAACAAGACGTACAAGGGCCAAAAACTAGGCAAATCGAAACAGGTTGGCGGGCAGCAGAGGAGGAAGTCGCGGGCCGCAGATTGCACACCCCTGACCTAGGGTTACCCTTTGTAGGCCCATAAGTTGCCATAAGTTTGTCAAATTTACTTCAATTTGCACAAAAGTTGATACACGTGTTCCCCTTGCTCGAATTTTATTGATGCAGACGACGAAATAAGTGTTAGCATATATGGAAAAAAATGCGTTTTTTCAACTTAATGCAAACAGCGTAGCTAGTAAGAGAAAGAACAGGCTTGTGATTCACAGGAACGGTAGGCCGATGTAGTGTATGACCTTTTGACGGTGTAATCCCCTAATTCCCACTATCATCTTGGAGATAGGAGCCTTCTCCGGAGGTAAGACGCGATTCGCCCACGTATTAGTGAAACCATATGTGGAAGGGAAAATTTTCACTCCACATTTAACAAGTGCAATCGAAATCATATTCCTAAATTTTTAATGGTAACCGTCTAGTATGAAAACTGGGTGTTTTGAAATGCCTAAATCTGCTCTTGGGGATACTGAACCTAAAAGTGAGCCTTTTGACGGCCCGCACATCCCACTTCGACCGAGAGACGGATGACTGACTTCGGATCTGTGATCAGCGTGTTCAATAACCTCTAGGACGCAATTCTTATCAAGCGTGAGTAGCTTCGATTTCATCCCCTTCTTACCCTAGGGTGTGAAACGGGTGAGAGGAATCTTTCTTCAGCTTCAAAATAACGATAATAACACTCCTGGGTTTCCAGACATGCTCATTTCAAAAATATAATTTTCAGTCCTTTAGTTTTTGAAAGATCTGGTTTTATTAGAGGGCGCTCTCTATTGGGCCATAGACCTATGCAAATAAGCTGTGCCATCACTATGACCCACCTTTATCTACTAAAATATGTTGCACTCCATTTCATGATATTTTTCATTGCAGATATGTTGTTTTTGGTGAGCTTGCGGAACAACAGGGGAGTGAGGGCGCTTTTAGAATTTGAAGGGGAAATATGATACCATTATGTTTTTGGCCTAGACAATTGAGAAAAAGTGACCTTTCATTCTTCTGCTGTCTTTCAATGTAACTTTTTGAGGGAAATATACCTACAAGAGGACGCTGTAAAATAGGGGCGAGAGCCCCTTCCCCTGGGGTATGACCTACGACCTTTCTGAATTAACGTATGACTTTTTTGATAAGATTCCACGTTTCCAATTCCTTATGAAAACGTCGTTAGAGCAGTTTTTACATTATCGGTAAATTTTTTTTACATTTTCGGTAGACGAGCGTTTTTACATTATCGGTAATTTTTTTTTACATTATCGGTTCAAAGAGTTTTTTACATTATCGGTAATTTTTTTTTACATTATCGGTCGTTTTTACATTATCGGTTGTTTTGTACATTATCGGTTGTAACACACCTCACACACGAGGTTCATTTACAAACTATGGCCCGTGATTCGTGCCTTATCATATCGTTATGCCTCAAAATCGGTCTTGGTAGACGGTACAATTGGATCTCAACCCCCTCCCTGAAAATTAGTCTAACTGCCCCTTGTTTTGGGCAAGAGGAAAGTTATAGGGTATGACAATTTCCGTTCAATAGTCGGCAAGTGAGTGTTTTTAATTTTTTTAATCAACCTCCGTCTGTATCCTAAGGTGACGAAGTTCCCTACTTGTGTAGATTTCAATAGCAAATGTGCTGTTCTAATTCAGTTTTTGTACCCTGTACTCAATTTAGAATTCATTAACACTAAATCAATATAATATTGTACATGCTATCAAAAAAAAAAATATTTCAGTATCATTATACAATATTTGCTACATTTAAACGTACATAACAATTACTTCAAGCAACCGCGATACCTTTCCATGCCACTAATGCTGTGTGAAAGTTTCTAAGCAAAAATTTCTTGTTTTATATCCTTTTGCGTCAGGTGGGGCTTCCTTAAATTAAGACATATTCAACGATAAAAGTTACCAACATTTGAAAAGCACTGTTCACCTACGTGTGTGCTGTGTGCAAGTAAACTTTAAAATGCTAGGTCTAAAATTAACAGTAACTTTTAACAATTTTATAATGTCACGATATACAAAGCAGCTGAAGCAACATTCAGTCAGGAAAATGAGCTGTTAGGCTTGACTCAGAGTGAGAAACATGTCTTTGCAGACTACCCACCTTTTTGTTACGTTTAATTCTTTCAAGCCCTAACGCCCTCTATAGGAATGCTGATCCCTTATCTTGTATGCCTTTCAATCGAGGGCCTTTAGAGGATCGTGGATCTTATCTGTCTGTGAGTGACATGTCTTGTTGGTTTTGCTTTTTATTAAATCACTGGCATGTTAAGAGTTTGTTTTTTAGTGTCTTTCATAAGTAAAATAAACCCTCTTTTAACAAGTGATCAAAGGCGAAAATGGGGAGAAAGAGAAAACAGAAGGAAAGAAACTTAAAGTGATCGAAAAGAAGAAAAGTATTAGTGAGTAAGCATGTAACTAATGTGGCTTTTAAGTTGTTTTTCAGTCCCTACAGGCATTTGGTCTGGGCTCTATGGAAGGTTGCTGGAGAGAATCCAACATGTAGTATGAGCCTCTACAGCGGGCCCTCTAGATTATGATATTGCTGGTATGCCAAAATGGTCATCTACATCTAATAAAACTTTACTGAAACCTTCCATATTGCATTTTAAAATTTTACTAACTCTTTCATATCTAGGTATTCCCTGTATAAAGCCATGGGGTCCAGATACAAGCGAACAAGTGCATGAACGGACTCTAAATCTGCATTTTCCTAGGTTTTAAAAAAAGGTCCTTATAAATTTTGTCATTACATTCTTTTCAATGTCAGCCTGTTATCATACTCTGACAAGAGATTCTGTAAGTATATACTTCTTAGCTGAAACTTATCGCCAGTGACTGCAGGCCACTGATAGACGGTGACCTATTCTGAGTCTTTAACAATCAGCAATGCGCTCACAAGTGGACCTTGAAATGATTTCAAATTGGTGTACCATGAGAAATAGATTTAACGCGATATGCAAGGCGTTCCTCTATGAACCATATAAAGATTGGTCATGTGTGAATTGTCGCTCCTTTGGGTTTGAAAAAAATGTATTTAACAGGATAATGATAAAAAACCTTTACCCACGCATACACGACGATGAATTCAAAGAATCAATTTTTGATGTCGACTAAATTTAAAGAAACCTGGTCATCTAATTATCTAAAACATGATTTTTACATTAGCACAAATCAACGTCGGGCTGGTGCCCATTTGAGGCGTACATCAAGACGGGATAGAGTTTATTAGCCCACCACAACCGAAAAAACATTCAGTCAGGTACAAGTCTGAAACGAAATACAGAATGATTTGTTTTTCCATATGAAAATCTTTTCAATTCTTTTATAATAAAGTGATAATAAAGCGAAACAAATGGAACTTCTCGACCTTTTTCAAAACAATGTAAATTAAAACATCCCAATCACTAAAGAAACATGGAGCCAAATGAACACCGTGGATTGCTTTGCACTTTTAGAATCTTATCGCCATGGTTGCTTAACAGTAGTGAACGCCACATAGTTTACAGGGAATGCGAAATATAGGTGATTATCGCAAATTTACTCAACCATTGAAACAATATCAATAATTATCGCTTATTGGTATCCCAGCGAATTGTAATGAATTACATTAGTCCGCTGAAATATGGACAAAAGTCTCGTTTTGGTTTCCTCATATAGCTGCTGTCTTCTCTAGCTACACAAAGGAAAAACGGAGTACGGTTAAATTATGTTTCGCTGCTCCTTTTTCATACCCTGATCATTTTATCTTATCACACTTTCTAGTACAGAGTACTTACTATTTACAAATAAGTGTTTTGTGTTAAATAGAACGATTATAAATCAAAGCAATTACTAAATATTTTAATGTCATAATATTCCTTAACATGCTAAAATTTTTAATTATTTGACAATAAAGAGTAACATAATACCAATAACGAATCGAATACTATTACAAGAATTGACCAATAAACCGAAAGTAAGAATATCCTTAGTGAGAGTCAGAGCTAGAAACTATTGATAGGCATTGTAAAATGGCAATGTAATAAAATGGACTATACGCACCTCATATAAAAACTGTGAATTTGTGTCTACAACTTTTGTACTTCTAGGCAGAAATGAATTTCTAAAACAAACAGTACGCATATGCCAGATTCGATAGTGCCTTGATGCTTTAATCAGTTAATGTAAAGATTGAATAATGGTTGGCCACAGTAATCACCAACACGTGCAGCGCATGCACAAATAATGTGTTCAATATGACCATTAGTAATAGGAGAATGTTTGTGAAGGAGTAGTGTAGAGGACTTACTTGACTGTTGCTGCAATGTGATACTTTGCAAGCAGCCAAAGCAGTTTTTAACCTCCAGACCAACATCCACCAGTTTTTTAATACAATAAAGCCTCTGTTTAGCTTGTATTACAGTACCATGTTCATTTCGAGGGTATTTCAGGTCCAAGTACTACCAAATGTGAAAAACAAATATTTAAAATCTGTTACAACCTCAATGCGAATATTGTCAATAACAATGGATTGTTCATCATAAACTCACCTAAACTCAACAATTAATCCTTTTTTTTCTTATCATTGATAAAAACAAAGGGAATAGTTCTACACCAATGAATAGTATGTTCGATTGCCGCACGGTAATTGGGCACTCACTTTTTACACTATTGTTACACAAACCAAAAATGAGAGTATCTTCTGCATACTTCGGAATATAAACATTATCATGCTAGGGGCGTAGTGAATCTGTATAAAGTGCGAAAATTAATGGAGACACACGGAAAATCACTGTCAAACTCTAGTGTTTGTTACCATTAAGATGCACATACTGGGTTTGGTCAAATAAAAAAAAATGTACACAAGCACAATTACACTAAAGTGATGCCGTGAGTTTGCAAAAAAAAAAAAAAAAACATTAAAATATCGAGTTCAAAATTTTAGTCATTCATTTGAGTGGCCCATACGAACAGTAAGGGAGAAAAATAAGGCCTGTTGTGCGAATTCCGCCAACGGCTTTGAAATTTTCGCAAAAATAGCGACTAAACTCGAGGAAATGAAAATGTGCTACACAAATACTATTCAGTCTCCTAACGAAAATCTGCCGAACAGACCAATGAGAACGAAGTACTTATGAATATTCACTAGGTGTAAACAGCTGATCGATTTAGCAAAACAACACAAAGGAACAAGACTGGTGCGTGGATCTTGAAAAAGTAACGTTGATATTGCAATGTACACAGTACATGGAAATACCACTTGACTACACCATCCCGTTTCACTGTAGTAGCCTAACTTAGGCTAAAGTATACTGGCTAGTGGTACCTCTGTGTTAATTAATCCTAACGTAGGCTAACGTTAAACCGTGGTTACACAGACCGATTTTTTAGGGTCGGCTGTTTTTATTTTGTCGACCGACTTGGTTTTCCGATTTCGAAAAAATAGACAGTGGGTACACAGGCCGATCTTCCGTTCACACTGAAAAATTGTCGCGCATACAAGATGACGATACTTTGTGATAGAAGCTTCACGGCAGAGTAAAAGGGGATTAGGCGGTTTACTACCTGACGTTACCAAGTCGGCGAACTGTCATATTTTTAGGGAAAAATACCCGATCATGTTAAACATGATATAAGCAAAAGCTTTAATGAATTCCAATCTTTTGGAGGAGTGTGAGTTGTTCTAAATTTGGCAATTAAAGTCCCAGTACGACTTTGTATACGAATTTGGATAAGAGAAATGAATGGTGCTTAAGGTTACTTAAACCCAAACAAAACCAGAGAAATGATTTGTTGGAGAAAAAAGACATTTACGAAATTGAAAGGTTGTTTTAAACAAATCGTGGTTGTAAATGTAACGGCTGTTTCAATATGCACAAAGTTCATCACGGTGGGAAGTTCTAGATCATTATGAATATTCATTACTCAGCTGCTTCCAGATCACATCATGTCGACGACTGCGCAGCACGATGCAGCCAAAGGCGAATGCTAGGCTACGTTGTGCTTGATGCGCGAAGAATGTAGCTATAGGGCCGTAACACACAACTGAGCAGTCAACTTGCGTGGCATTAAAGGCCGGACTGCGGCTGTGCATGTTCGTACAGCCTGCCAGTATTTTGCCTCGCTGTGCCCACAGGCGTTCGAAACAAAACGTACATATCCTACACACACTATATACACTATAATGAGACAAAGTAAGTCATTTCTCACAATATGTACTGAGAAGAAGTAGGCCCAGTCGCACTTCAATGCCAGTGCTTCCACACTCTAAACTCATTTTTCCTGAAATGGCCGATTTCAGGTAATTTTAGATTCCATTTCAGAAAAAATGAATTTAGAGTGTTGAAGCACTGGATGGCTGTGCAGCCACCGCACTGGACTTACTTCTTCTCAGATCGGAACGTGTTACCGTACATTGTCTTATTATATGTATATAGTGTGTAGTACATGTACGTTATGTTTCGAACGCCTGTGGCTTAGGATTTCAGGTGAGGTTTTCCTCCTTTTTCATGTTAGTTGTGCTGCAATTTTGTCGGCGTGGGTAATTATTTCTAACTACAATTCAATTCTTAGCCTACACTAACCTGAGTGTAGTCCTAGGCTGTTTGTGTAGTCCATCCGTTCGAATATACAAGCAAATGCTTTGCACTGTTTGCGTGCGTACATTTCACTACAGTTGAGCATGTAGGCAAGGCACCTATAGTTGTTTATTCATGAATAATCATAAACAAACAGACTTTCATTGGTTCATACTCCTGACTGATAAGCTCATTACGAGGAGAGAGCTCGAATTTCAGTTGGCAAGCCGAATTCAACATCTGCATTTCGGACAAAGATTACTCCCGAAAGAAGCTAAGACTGTTCTTCTAGGTATATTAGAGCCTCTTAAACTGTTACCAACTTCATATATCTGGCTCTCGTGCTATGACGATTTTTGGCGGTTTAAGTATGTCTTTATACAAAGTCGTACTGGGACTTAAGAGGTTTAATCAAAACCAGCTTAACCTTGACTTTAAAAAAGTATCTCACTTTATGAAGATAACTTGCTTGATGCACTCATAGCTGTATTATAAATATTGGCAAACCCTGCCTAAGTATACAAAGGCTAGTGATGACGTTCTGCCTACAGCGCGAAGAACAGAAACCGGTCTACTTGGTTTTGTTGAAAAGAAAAACCTCTTTTCAACTTCAGAACAACTCACATTTCCCCATAAGAATGGAATTTTACTAAAGCTTTTGCTCATATCTTTTATAACATGATCGGATGGTTTTCCATAAAAATATAACAGTTCACCGACTTGGTAACGTCAGATATTGAACCTCCTACCGTACCCTTTAAAAACATTTTTTTCAATTCGCTTTCTTGAAGTCCAGATCATGATATTTAGGATGCTGGAGATTGTTTAGGACGGGTCTACTCTCAAAAATCTCTATAAGTTTGCCCGTGAGAGCATCAGTACAGTGGCTTGCCTTGTTTTGGGGTTCTTTCGAACACAAGCTTTCTGTAATCAGTGTAATGACGCCGGCCTGGCGGGTATAAAGACAATTTGTTTCGGCCAAGTTCTTGTATGGGCGATAATCGGGCAGTGTTAACAGAAGATCGGAATGTGTAGCCACTGTCTATTGATTTAGAAATCGACAGACGAAATTGGTCGACAAAATAAAAACGGCCGATGCCAAAAAACTCGATCTGTGTAACCACGGCTTTAGTACCACTAGCGAAAGACGATCTCTGCCCCCCCCCCTTATTTTTTTTTTGTTTTGCACTTACCATCGTATGTGGCGTTTTTTTCGGAAACGCTTTTCCTTAAAATTTATGGGGATGAAAGAGAACGTGTTGGTGCAACTGTCACTGTAAACATGTAACGTTCAAATTCTAATCAGCACTATAACACGTTCCAAAGAGTGAAAGACAGTGGCCTGTATATACGTATTAAAAGATAGCTTTATTGAGTATATTGAGTGTATACAAGTAAGTTAGTGTTATCAAGCGATTATGCAAGAACGTCATTCTCTGACGGTTCATGAGTAAACAGCTGTAATGTAGAGCAGCCAGGCTTGAGTGGTATAGTACTTTTTTAAGTTGGTGATACCTCAGTAACAGTTTATATCCAACATCAGGTCGGTTGTAGGCGTGGTTTAACGCTTTATAATGAGGATCGTTTTTGAAAAAGGACTTCAAAAGTTCACCAATTTTATGTTGTTGAGGTTACCATCACTATCAGTTTGTGCTTTCAAATTGTATTATTCAACTCTGTATACCACTCGTGGCATTTTTAAGAATAGGATAAGAAAGACATAAAAAGAAGCAAACCTTTTGTTTTTCCTTGTTACTAACTCACGGCATCACTTTAAGATTGGCGTAAACATTCATTGCTTGTAGCGAACAACAAATTGTGTTGGATTATCGACATGCTTGAGTGAGTGTCCACATGTCACCGTAACAACTTTTCTAACAACTGATATTTATTCTCCGTCGATCTACCACTACGATATGCAAATTAATACCTATCCAGTGGTGAAATACAGATGCAAATTCTTTACAAATAACCTTCTCAAAACACTCCATATATATACACTAGTAAGTGCAACTGGACGATACTCCTTATTCAAGGTTAGACGAGAAATCTTAGGAAAATGAACAATTTTATACTTCTGCATCCCAGCGGTATATGTCCAGTTCTGAAACATTGAGTGAACAACATATAGTTGCCTGAGTAATTTCAGAGCTGCAGTATTTGAGCAACTATTGTTGACGGGGCCACATGAAGTTGATTCTTTACACGATCTAAGAGCAGTAGTGCTGTTATCCAGAGGGAAAGGCGGTTCTGAGCTATTATCTACTTCGGATTTATGACAAGATTGTTTTGCTTATCAGAAGCGTCCAAATCTATTGAGTTAATATTATCATATATTGGGCTAATGATATATCCTGGTTTGCAATATTTATAATACATACACTTGCTACCGGGAGAAGAGTTACCATTAACATCTGCACTGACCAAATTCCAAGCACACCGGCGTAAGTTATGTCATGTTTTGCCTGATAGAAACAAATGTGAACAAGATTTCCTCTCCTTCTTCTTTCAAAATAAGAAGTTAGAGTTTTGTATGAATTGAATTTTTTTTTTCATTTAGTTGGAGTATAACAATGTAGCTTCCGGAACTTTAATCTTAAATCCAGTGGAGATGTGTTGACTTTCCGTCCCGGTTCTGTATCTCTGAGATCTTTCGTGCTTCTTGATAACTTTACCTTATCACTCACTGGCGTAGTTTCGTTTTGTCCATTTCATATTACCCCCACACTTCTGCAAAAATCCACCTGCAAGGAGAATTTTTTTCTCAAAATCAATATCATTTTTTCTTTGAGAAACAATTTGTAACTTGGCAAAGTAGTTATTATGACGTATATAGGTCAAATTGTGCACAGGCGGAGGGTTGTCAAGGTTTTAGCCTAGATTTTGCCAAAATTTCTATTTCGAGGTTTAAATTAATGAAATATTGAGTGTAGTTCAGGTTGAAAAAGTTCCTTTAAGCAAATGTTTGGTATTCCCAAAGAGGAAAAACACAACTCACAATGTATACCTTTTATCGTGAGAATCTTCCCCGCCCACCCCCAGAAATTATTTAACCACTCTTTAAAGCGTAGAAGATTAAATGAATACAAGTGGTTAAAGCGGGGAAAATGTTGCCTGGTTTTACTTTGCAAGTTCTGCATTTTCATCGTGTCTGATGTCAGATAAAGGAAGGCCATCCTATGTTAAGTGAGTCATTCACGTAACTTGTTGTGGTGCGACATCTATGTTTAGAAGCTATTATTTCGCCTGAACTCGTGAAAATTGCAGCAGTCTGATCAACTGGTAATATTGTCACAGAAGGACTCGAGGCTTATTTACTGCAAGATAAAGGGGGGGGGGGTGATGTTTGCTAGCGGATATCAAAAGCTGGGAGGCGCCAAAATACCCCAATAGGGGTTGTGGATACCAAAGTCTAGAAACACTTTTAAATCTAAACATTTGTTTAAACACTTTCAATCTGGCCATTGAGAAGGGCTGTCTCAAACAAAAACACATTTTTCTTAACATCGTGCGTAATTGGGACGATGATACAAATATTACGTTAGTTCATAAACACTCGATTACAAATTGATGGCTCCATAGCTAATGTAACTAACCACGTCTTTCAATAACATGGGTAACCGCCCTATGCTATGAACTGGTTTCTATTTAAGTTTGTTATTTTAAGCTAGGTCTACGTGCAATGCAAACTCTTTATGATTACAGACATTAAGTACATATTTACGATATATTTGCACCACTTGAAGTATGAAAATGATTACATGTCATATGGAGAAGACAACGTAAATTTTTAATGTCATTTCCTGAATTTGTAAGTAGCCTTCTTCTTTTGTAGAAGTAAACATTGATATACACAGACGAGTTCGGATTCTTTCTTAACACAACAGCAAATGTCATTTTGGGGGTAAATTTATTTTTAATTTTTTAATTTGTTATGATGAAATAGTCTTCACGTAACTTGTATCACACAATGATTAAAATACACATATCTACAAGCTAAAATGTGGGGCTTTCTAATAACTCAATCTGTTGAATGAACGACTGACAGGCACAAGCCTATGACACTACCTTAAATGGGAGTGGGGGCTGCTGAACTTATACCCGAAATGTTACGCGTATTTGCCGAAGAATAGCTCATATTTTGCCAAAAAGAAAAACACCATATGGTGTTAACGAACTGGTGGACTGCATCCCTCATCTCCTACTCGTTACGCCTATGACGGCGGAGCATTCAGTAAATTACATGTTTGTACTAACCTTTCTCAATGAAATAAGATTCATATGTCACATGAATCAATACACTTTGATACCTAAGTTTGCAACAAGTATATGTACTTAGATTACAGCCAATTTCACTATCTCTCATAACTGAATAACTTTAACAAGTTTGCTCGTGGACGTGTTTTATCTTTATTGCTCGTTCCTTTAATGTTAGTGCAAATTATTGAAATGACCGGGATTTCAGATCTAAACCAATTTTACAATTTCAGCTCAGACCTTAAAGCCAGTTTCTCTTGTTTGTTTTACTTTCCTCTGACATGACCGTTCCTGAAGGTTAGGCCATTTTCTTTTGAATGACCGCAAGTTTATATGAAGATAATTCAGCTCTGATGTGTTATATTTTTTGCGTAGCACATAGCTTATGAAGGGGGGGGGGGGGTACTCTAGTGATAGTGTGGCCAGTGTGTGCATGAACTCCTCATCATGTCGTATTTTTCCGTTATGATATGTTGAGAAGAAAATCATATATTACAGCATAAGGGTGGCAATTACAGTAGTTTTTCGATGTAAGCTGTTTCAATATGAATGACCATGACATTTGGGGACGTAAGACGACCTTTATGAACCCGTGCTTTTTAGTTTGAGGGGCCAGAGGATTCTCTGCCCGAAATATGTAATCCTGCCAGAAAGACTATCTGAGCGGAGCACCACCATTGGTTGGCGCGGAGTGTACGGAAAATTTTGAAAAATCGCGACCCCTCAGACAGCCGTAAATGGTATTTCTCAGGCTTATAAGTAGAACCAAAGCAGTCGATATTTTGAGCTTTCGTTTGCAATAAAATTTTCACCTCAATAAAAAATGAACAAATTGCAAAATGATCAGAAAATTACCAGACAAAATGCACCACTCCTGGATGAATATAATGTATAGTAACCTATTTATTGGAAAATGAGCTTGTATGCGCATTCTACGAACTATTTTACTATTTGTAACATGAGATTATGTTGAATATAACTTTAAAATTTGAGCAACTTCAGTATCCGGCGAGAATCCCAAGATTTCTCAACTTCGAGGGAGGAGGGCATCGCATCGCATACCGGCTAGCTATTATATATAAGTTTTATTTCACACGGGATGATTGGAATAACCACAAAGAAAAAAGGTGGGCCAGGCATGACCTCGACTAGAACCAATACGAGTGCAAAGCCCCATTGACTGTGGTCAGGGGCTTGCTTCATGGTCCTGGAAAACCAGGAAATGTAAATATCCTGTAAGTCGTATATTTCGAGACATATCCTGACCCTAAAAGAAAAACTTTTAGTTTTCATATAGTATAAGATTTAAAGAAATATTTTCCCATAATTAAGTTTTTAGCTTTTCTGCACCATAGTCATGCCTACGCAGAAAATCATAGCTTTAGCATTATTTCTGTTGAATGAAGCGAAAACGGTTAAAGCAGCATTAAAGACATGAATGGGACAAGTTATAATTAAAAGTGAAAGCGCGCTGAGGGCGGGAAAGTTTGCAGATGATAGAAATACAACTAAAACTTGTTACAACTTATCAACAGTGCAAGCCATATATCATTCCGTCCACTTCCATACACCTCTTGACTTGCACTATTGCTAAGCCATTTTTTTTATTTTCATACGCAATAACCCTCCGCCTAGTCGTTAACCGTTTCAATGAATTTGAATACGGACAAATTTAACTAAGATCTCTGTCTATTCTCCACAGGAAGTTATATAGTATGATTTTAGACAATTCCGCTATCTTTTCTTTTTCCATTCCTCCTTCCATTCTTTTTTCGGTGAGAAGGAGGGTCGGGCACAATAGCTCTGCTTCTGGGCCCTCAAAACCTCCCTGAATAGAAAAACACTGCAATTAGCGCTAGGTTTTGAGCTGGGGATGATTCCCTCGGCTGAATCTATTGCAAGGTCCGACCTATGATATCCTAAGTGCACCTCTGCTGGAAAGCAAAATTTTGTTGCAAGAGGTTGGGAAACTTATGAATATTCATATCCCCGGCAGTTTGGCTTGTACGAACTAAACAGATGCTGCCGGTGCCGTACCGGTCGTTGCTAAAACTGTAAAACATTGGATCTGCTTATATTTAAGGGTGACGGGTTGTAGTGTGGTTGTGTGAGTGTGAGTGGGTGCGTGTGTGAGTGGGTGTGTCTAGGAGTGTTTAATGGCCGAGTCCATATGTGAAATACGTGTGTATTTCAAAGAAGAGGGTGGATGAGGTCAATGAGAAGTTTGGCGATTGACGAAACATTCAGCTCATGTTAGTTCACATCATTCATCGGAGATGCCCTACAGTGTCAAGGTAAAGGGGAAAATACGTGGACTAAAATCATGCGTGCCACAAGTGAGACTACTGATTTTGCATTTAATACGTTGGTCGATGTACTGGGAATGCCGCAAGGTCCACGGGTGGTGGACTGAGTGGGGGACGTGGGTGGGAGAAGGGTACTTTGTACGAAGCAAAAACAATGTCCCGCTACACACTAGCCAGAAGAGCATGCATCAGAGGAAGTACAGTGATTTCATGCAAATTTTATTTATTTCCACGTCCAGCGAGCGAACATGAAGTATATTATTACCTCACCCCTCTGCAGTTAAGTGTAACGTCCCTCCTTTTGGGACATGTCATAAATTCTAAACGAGTAGACGGATTGACAGGGAAAGGTAATGACCATAACTGACACCGTATTTCATCAGTAGAGACGTATCATAATACACATTTAAAGATACGGCGACTACCTTTTACCATGCTCTGAACCTTAAAAGATTAATACCCTCCCCTCTGCCAGTTGGCTGCTAAGGTTTCCTGTCCCTCAACAACATTCGAGGTTCCAATGATTCTCTGAAATGTCTGTCAAAACTGTCATTAAATTCTTTATCATGTCATGAGTAGGTCTTGCTGTAGATTTCATCAAAGCAGTTGACCTTTATAACAGTATTGTCATTTTATACCATATGTATCACACTACACTGGGTATCAATTGCTATCAACTCTCTGCAAAGTGTATGCGTAGGAGTATGGGTGGTATTGCTCGTTACGTGCAAGCTGTAGTAATTGGTTGTCATTTGGGTAAAGAATCAACGTTTAGCTTCAAGCATTAGCCTGAATGAAAATTCCAACGCAATGTAGGAAAACACTCTGAACATGTCACAAGAGACCGATAAGATATTCGTAATTCATAACATTCCCTCCACCGTTCTACGAAAAGAAATTGCTCCGTCAGGGTGTATAATTTTGGCACCACATGAAGGGGATTCCATATATGGTGGGGATGTTCAAATCTCTTTGGTAAATTAAAAAATTTTAGATGCAAATGGCACTTCTTTTGACAAAATTTTGCACTAATGATACGTCTAAAAACCACGAACCATCGGTAATTTTTTTTTTTGGACTGTGGCATGGGATGCCAAGGGTGGCACCCTGGGGGTGCGTCCACCTCTCTTACGTTGTCACGTCACGGCATAATAAACGAAACGAATACAATTTCTAAATTCACTATGGAAGGCTCCAACGAATTGGTAAGGCAAGCAACAGGCAATATTTACATGTTATAATCGCTCAGACCAAGTATATCACTTGGCGGTAGCCACAAAGAACTGTCAGTGATGCAGGATTACACAAAAGCTAACGTAGGACATAATTCATTGGTGAGAACAACAAACGACAGGATGAAAGAAGAGAGCTAGGCCTACCCTGCTTGTATGTTCTCAAAGAAAACCTACGTTTACGTATTTATACCGGCCGAGAAATTGGTCCTGTCTGCAAAGGCATTGACTATATAAATAATGAAATATTTTTTCGTTCAAAGACGTCATAAAGGCAAACCACTTATTGTAAAAATAAGCAACCCACCACTTTTCCATATAAAAATGCTCAAACCTGGCTGAGATTGGCATTGATCAAAAGACGTACGTATTAATTGAGGACTGACCTGCATTTAGTGAATAATTCATCAATTTGACTCCAAATCCCTTTACCGAATATGGACCGGTTCATAATAAACGTACTGCATTTGCATGACTCTAGCCATGCAGGGTCTATAAATATTCTATAATGGCGACAGACGGTAGCGTATGGACCTGCTTTAAGCGACATAACGAAACTGACTCCCAACATTTTGTAAACAGTTGATTAATTTTATTAATATTTGCATGGAAATTTCAAACACAAACGGCATGAAACAAGTTATTGTGGTATATTTTCAGATTTTTTTTTTCATTTAAACGGAACTAAGTATGAATCTGATATTATATAAGTCACTGTTAGCTTCATCTTACCAGATAGAAATAATCATGTGGGTGTATGGAGAGATTTGTTCATATCAAGTCAAAGTTGATTCTAATCGTAGGAAACCCCTCTAACCCGGTTATTTCGGCATTGCCCCCATTTCGAGTCGCAAGCGTTTCTCCTGACGGAGTTCTGTTACCCAAAGGAGCTAAGTCCCCAATGGACACTGAGACTTAATGTGAGAAACCCCTTGACCATCATAGATCTAGACTGGCTGAAAAGATCAGATACACATCAGTTGTGGCTATTCAATTCAGCCAATCGCGAATACTAATTAACCTTCTCTTGATTAATTTTCCCATCTTCAGATTTGTTCCTGACGAGGATTTGATCTCGTCTCTTCCGAAAACTATACATCTGAAATCCAATTGGGATGGTACTGTATGGTGGTTTATATTCAATTACCTCTCTACTTCTACCCTGTCTAAAGTAAGTAGTAGTTAATGCCCGGAATTCGGATTTTTGGTAGCCGCTGGTTGCTGGTTTCTTTAGTGAGCAAGCAGCCACCCCTCATTCCTAGTGCCACCTCTGTTAGTGGCTGGCTATTCAACATCAATATCTTGCGTAGATGTGCAAATATATATGTTGAAAAAATGTTATATGTGTTTATGAAAAACGTTCCTGTGATAAACACCTTATTACAGTTTTCATGACCGTAGGCAATTTAGTAATGGGGAGGTTCGCTTTCGTGAAAAGTGGATCATAAATATGTAACAGTGTGTAAGCAGAGTGCCACCATCAGTTAGCCAAGCCCGGAGCACGCGAAAATGTTTGTCATCAATGCGTTGCGAAACGTCATTTTCCAGGTCTTGTAAAACGCTTCAGAACATTGTTTATTTTGCGATCTCTTGTAATAGTAACTACTTCTCCCTCAAGAAAGTTAAAGGACAAATCGTTTGTTCCATCAAATCATTGAAGCCACTTGTGATCGGAAAGTCGCTAACTGTTATGCTTACTTATTTTTGGATACGTGCCTACCAAATGAGCATATTTCAAAATGCAATAATTACTGTATTCGAAGTCAGACGTGTGTCTTATCAGCCCAAGGGCTGGTATCGGTAGGAGGAGAGATATGGTTTTCGATATTTTTGGTCAACTGAAATAATAGTTGCTGATATTGAGAATGTGAAACATTGTCCCCTCCAAAAAGTTGGTTAAGGGGCGCGGAATATGTATGATATTTTGACCAAAATCGTAATTAGTTGCTGATGTCTGTGTGAATATTGGACTTCCTGATGACTAAAAAATCATAAAATAAAGATTTTTTCGGCACTAATCAGAGTGCATGTTCTGCTGGACGGCAGACTGCAATGTTTCAAAACAGGGAGTTGTTCCGTAACAACTCCCTCCCTCTTCAGAACTAGGGCGCAAGTTTTTACAATCTTCGTGTGACGACGTATGTTTTCGATTGACCAATCATGTTGTACAAATGTAATTATGAATAATCAAAGTTCGTATTGTATATAGCTTTACTGTCGAGACGGCATTCACGAAGGCGTGTCAGGAAGTAGGTCTAACCAATCATAGTAGTTAAAAGATAACATGCTGTTTGCATGTAAGAGCAACCACGTGTTTTTGCTTGCTGTCCAGATACTAGACAGAAGCTGAGATTAAGGATTATTCTTCAGATAGCTTTCAATTAATAGACACGGACATTTCATAGCGAGAAAGAACAAAAAGGCAGCCAAATTGTGTAAGTGATAATAGCTCCTCGCACAGTTTGTTAGTTTGCCGTTAGGCCTAGTGTATTTGCAAACAGTATTTAACATTGCGCAGTTGGGCGCTGCGTCAATCGGAGACAATACACTCTAAAAACGGTTGGGTACATATGCCTCCTGCTAAACTGTTGGGTAAAAATTTGACCAAAGTTGGTTACAATGTGCCCATTGCTGGGTAATGTTTTACCCAACAAGGGCCAATTTTTTACCCAACAGTTTAGCAGGAGGCATGTGTAACCAACCTGGGTAAAAGTTTACCCAACTGTTTTTAGAGTGTAGTGTGGGGCAAGTTGCTGTGCTGCGTCCGCATGGGATATCTATTGTGGTGTAGTTATTGCGGCACTTCCGCAGATCAAGTATTTCAATTACGCAGGATAGTGCGGAGCTCCCGCAGATCAAGTATTTCTGATTACGCAGCTAGTGCGTTGTTGCCCCAAATTATACTTATCACTGCGCAGTTGGTGCACTGCTTCCGCAGATAGACCCACAGTGCTGAGGAATTGGTGCGCAGTGCTCCGTATTTACTTATCATCATTGTGTGGTTGGTGAGCTGCGCCGTACCAAGGTTTTACTGTTGCGCAGATGTTGCGCAAGTCATTTATTACCGTGTAAAGTGTATACATAGTTAAGCTATTAGCTACAACAAATAATTGATCATATGACCCGCCTCACGGGGCTGCACGAATCTTTTCATATCAATCAGAATAAAAGTGAGACCCTTGCAAAAGGCAAAGTACCCTCTTCTGTCGTATTTTTGTGTTCCGTCTTTCAGACTTCTTTAGTCTTTTCAACGAAGTGAAGTTACAGTACATTCTGTCTATGGTTTGGTTGGAACGTAATACTTTTGTTCAATCTTTCGGTACAGTTGGTCAAATGCAGGTCCTGGGGGTCCGGACCCCTCCCCCTGTTCGCGCCGACCTTAAGATTTTTTTGAAGGTTAAAACTAGTCTGTTCCTTGTAATGACTGATCAGTTTAAAAAAAATTCATAACTTGGTCATCCAACATTCATGAGCCTTGATTTATCCACTAAAATGATGCCAACTGAACAAATAGATTTGTTGAATGCCTTAATTTTTTGGGGTGTGATTCTATATATTTCTCAAAATTATCGGGGTTTTTTTTTACATTACCTCGCTCGAACACCTATATGACCCTAACGGCGTTCCAGCTACTATAGTCAATCAGAAACAGGCGATGTACGGTCGAGCGTGATCAAGTACTGTGTACCAGCTTTTCAATGAATTGACTGCACAGTTCGCCTAGCCTATACGTACGTACTGGCACGCAGTGCTACAAGGTTGTAAAACCCTCAGCCAAAGGAAGAAATAAAGGCCGATTAGTGGTAATTTATGATAAAAATGCTTGAAATTTTGAGCCAGAAAGGCTTGAATGACAGGCACGTGTTTTCAGCCCAGATCCTCACTCAAAGCCGGCACTTCACAGTGTGAAGTAATACAATCCAAATGTGTCACTAAAATTCGTCAAATAGCCTTGAATTTTGCACAGTCTCCAATTCAACTCATTGCCTACAAAAACCATGTGCAACATTGATCATATTTTGTAAGTAACACAGTCAGAAACATAGGCGTAGGAGGCGGGGGGCTGGGGGGCTGCAGCCCCCAACCAAAAATTTTTGTGAAAATTCGGGCAAAATGCTGAGAATTTTTCGGGCACCAACTGAAAGAAAAATAATGCAATGATGTATCTAAAGGGTATTAATAGTTTAAAAAACTTCCTTGTGGATTAATATAAAGTTCTGATTTGAATTGCACCAGCACCTATATATTCCGTATTAATTCATCAGTGTGTTTTTAATGGTTGAACTTATATTATGGTTATCAGTGGTGTATTTTAGGGGCCATTGGGCCATGCCCCACCCTCAATGATGCTGATTTTTTTCTACCTAAAATACGTAAATTTTTATCACAAATTTTACTTCAAAGGTGGCATATGTGGCACCAGATTGCATGTGAGGACACCTAATTTTTTAACCCCTCCCCTTAGACCCCTCCCCCAGGCTAGCGATCACCAACTTCGGCCAAAATTATAACCAATAAAGAAGGTATTAACACGGCATATTATTGTATGTAATTTGCATGCGGTGTGATAACCGAAGCATGCCTTTATGATATGCACATTAACATGTCGAACGTGCATGGAGCGCGAGGAAAATTTGGGTTATATTTTTTCGGGCAAGTCGGTCCAGCCCCCCCAAAATCAACTTGGGCTCCTACGCCTATGGTCAGAAACAAAAAAACTCCCATAAATTTTTTAGGGGAGTTCATTTGTCAGATTTCCTAGCCCAAGAACTTTTAACTTTAATTGATTTTCCACGTGGATACAACAACATCAAATTTTTACATTCAGCGAAGCTTCTTTTCGTGAACTGCAAGTAGGTTCTCAGTTTTGGGCGGCTGTAGTATTACAGCTACCCAGACCGAGCAGCGTAGTATTTAGCATTACCGTTGTAGTTATAAGTAGTATCTTTGCACGTGCACACGCCAGCCATAGGAGGCATTTTAATAGTTCACCGTGCTGTATATAGAAGCATCTAGTATTTCCAGTGTAGCTTATTTATAATATTACGGACTAAACGTAACTCGAGAGGATTGCAGGAATACAGTCTCCAGGAACCGCTCCAGTACCGGAAAGATTATGTAGCCACTGTTTTCCGTGGGTGAGTCTCGAGTCTACTCTTCTTTATTATCTACTAAATTCGATTATTAAAATAAGCCCACACTTTATTCTAAATATTAGTTAATACCAATTCTTGACCCTTCGCCTTGAGTCCCCAGGACCTTCACCGTGCGCGTGCACCATCGGTGCGTGCAAAGAACTTCGACCTCAGGCCTGACCCCCCCCCCCCTACTGAAAATCCTGGACACGCGCCTGCAAAGTTTCAGACCAAGTTTATGCACTTGAGCATTGCAGGTTAGACGTTCGAACGAATTTGTCACAGTGCATGGGAGAGATTCACGTAATAAACGCAGATTTTCAAAGATTTTGTCGCTCGTCCGATGCCAGAGGTATCCTGCGTAGCGGCGTTTAATTCTGGAACCAATTATGAAAAGAACGTTAAATATATAAAGTGAGTCAATCAAACTGCGCAACGAATTGTTATCCTTCGACATAAAGACGGTCCCAAATGAACTTTTAATTGGTATCGGAACCTCGTTAAGGAGGTGAAATAGGGGGAAATTGCCAAAAAATCCCACTTAACGAATTAGCCAAAATAACATCGTCACAGATGAAGTATGCGGGTATGTCGAAGAAATCGTGTTTGGATCCAGAAGAATACACTGGAAAATTGCATACTCCGTGTCACAAACGAAGGCGCAAAATCACCTTACGAAGTCTGCAATTCAAAAAATCGAAGCTGCGGGCTTCAATTAATCAACCAGACACATTGTTAAAAGGGGGCGTCCTTCATTACTGCACTTAATCTGCGTTACTGTGTGTATATACATACACGCATACGCACACAGTGCGTTGTTACACGCGTCAATTTGAGGGGTCCTCGAGTTGAGGTGGCTTGTCTGACCAGACTGCGCGTCCTCGAAATGGTAGCTATGTACGCATGTGTGTGTGTGTGTGTGTGTGCGAGTGTGCGTGTGTGAGAGAGACATAGTCCCCTCCAATAATTCGGTTAGGCAGGACGGAGTAAGCTCATTTTTAGGGGCGTAACCTGCAATATTTGCTAATATTTGCGAAAAGGCTAATAAGTCATGTTCCTTATTATTTTGGTTAAAAGGGACCCCCTTCGTCTCGTTTCATTTTTACAACGACTGTACCGTAATATTTAGCTGTATTGACCACAGAAGGCCTATTTTTCGGCTCTTCGCGTCCAGCG
Source organism: Holothuria leucospilota (assembly GCA_029531755.1). Taxonomy (NCBI): domain Eukaryota; kingdom Metazoa; phylum Echinodermata; class Holothuroidea; order Aspidochirotida; family Holothuriidae; genus Holothuria; species Holothuria leucospilota. The sequence goes on from JAIZAY010000059.1 coordinate 77,370, forward strand.
CATTTTGACGCACACGGAAAAATGTAACGTTCAACTACATATTCAGCGTCTTCAAATTAACGCACTTTAATTGGAATAGATCCATTCAATCTGTGAGCTGCTCCAGCGTTCCTAAATAGTGCAGTATAATTATGGAGCACTTACCGTAAGAGTCAAATATTTAACTTAATTTAGTTCAAAATTTACTAGATTTGGATAAAAAGGTAGCAGCTTGGTTTATTTTTAGCAAGATAAAGTGACATATTTGATATGATTTCTATTTGTGCCTCTTTTGATTAGATTATTTTCAACTATAAATGGGACGTATTTATATGAATGTTTTTGTCGGAAAATAGCTTCTTTACTTTAACCTATTGTTGGATATCGTGTTACTAAAAGATTTTTCTCCTATAAAATACCTATTATTGATAAAGTCGCCATATATTTTTCTAATAGCACGCAGATATCATCAGTGGGTATCTGAAGGGAAGGGGGGGGGGGTACATGACCAATCTGATGTGAAAATGGAAAAATTCTGAATATTAAAACTCCTTGCATGGACCCCTTAGATTGTCTGTTTGGCCCTTCATTTCAACGATATAGATCAGTGGTTCTCAAATTTTTTGAAGGTGAGGGCCAAAAAGAGAGGCTGGGAAGAGGTCGAAGGCCGCAGGGGGATCCCAGGCTCAGAGAGAGGACAATAATTGCAAAGAGTGAAATCCATAATTAAGAGGACCAGAAGCTGTATCTACCGGCAAACATTTTTCATAGGAAGCGGTTCCTTAAGAGGACAGTTTGACATCAGCCAAACTGAACCATGGTGGGGCTGAGGTCAGAAACATTTTCCTTTCCAGGTGTTTTAGATTACAGGAAATCACCACAAATATACCTGTTCAATTAGGGGTGGGGCAAGGCGAGCGGCCAGGTTGCCGAAAGGATGGTAAACGAGTCGAAAATGTTAGGATTGCTTTTGAAGAAAATATGAAAAATAGTGGCTTTTATTGGGCAATATATATGCCCCACTCAGGGCAAAATCAAGGAAGTTTTGCTGCGACTGGTCGTCGTCGGGGGATTACATAGTTTATCGTATCTATTAATGTTCCCCGACGAAAATGGAGTTTCCCCGACAGTAGCGGTCATAGCCCACTGCACCTCCCTTACCTCACGCCACTCGTCTAGTAATTGTGCGGCTAGCTTGCGTGGGTCACCAGTATGGTCATTATGATGTTTTTCAAGCATCGGTTTGAGGTATAGGAGAAACATCTGGCATTCCATACTAAGTAGGTTGCGGACGAGAAGCGCACTCAGAAACACATGGAGTCACATAATGTGTACTTGTCCCTCGTTTGTGGCCAGTATGTAAAGAAGATCTTGGTCAGTTATTCTAAAACATGTCAGATAGAGAAGTGGGTCTGCTAAGTTCGAGCGCCACATTCCCAAAAGTCGATAAAAGCTTTATTTGAATGGTTATATAATTTAATCTTACAGAGCTATGGAAAGAGTGAGTTCATATAAAACCTTGCAAACACATTGTTAGTTCCGAAATATAAATTGCATAAAATTTAATTTCAGTAACCAATCAACAAACTCCCAATGCGATATGTTTTTCAATTGTACAGTCACCTCATGTCGCAATTAAATTTCCTTGATGTAACTTTGCTACAGGCTTTGTCAGTAAAAATGCAACTACTGCGTAATGCACCACTACATAAATACATGCCACTGTGTACATAACATGATTGTCAACATCAAGGCATACGAAATTAGTCTTGGTTAGATATGACTGAACAAGGAATATCCCGCACATTTTGTTACGTAAGCAACCTAGCCCCCCCCCCCCTCCCTTAAGGAGAGTAGTGAAGTAGTGACTTTATGTTGTATAATTAAATTCCCTACTTTGGTACGTTTTGTTCTTGTCGAATGTGGTTTTTCTCATATTCTAAAATCAATTCATTGGCCGCACCGATAGGGCCCGGGGCCACGCTTGAGAATCACTGATATAGATAAACCTTGAGAAATTATGTATTGCCATAACAGTTATAAAACTGTAATTCTTGTATCTCAATGACAGCAAATCCACAAAAAAATCGCCAAGGCGATATTTTGTAGTTGCATTTCTTTATTTCCCAACCAAACTGGTTTCTGGTCACCTTTGATGCAGGGGTTTTAACACACTTCCTTCTATTTAAGTGTACTTTTCAGTTCAGCCTGCTTGCCAATTGCTGATGCATAGCAGCATTGTAGCCAAAACGTAAGGGATCAGTATTCCGAAAGTTACGTTTAAGGTCAATGGAACCCATAGGCGTAGGATCCCAAGTTGTTTTGGGGAGGGGGGGATGTAAAGACTTGCTCGAAAAATATAACCCCCAAGTCCGCGTGCTCCACGTGCGTTTCAACATGTTAATGTATATAAATCATATATGCATGCATTGGTTATCACACTAGTTGCCAATAACATACAATAATTTGCCATGTTACTACCTTTCCATATTGATTAAATTTTTTTTTTGTGATTTCTCTCATGTGTTTTCGCCGGCCTGGGGGAGGGATCTAAGGTGAGGGGGTGTTTCCCTCCCCTTTGAAAATTTTTGAAAAATTAGGTGTCCTTACTTGCAATCTGGTGCCATATATGCTACATTTGATGTAAAATTTGTACTAAAAAAATTAGTACGTATTTAGGTACTAAAAGGAAAAAATCGGCATCAACGAGAGAGGCATGGCCCAATGCCCCCTAAATACACCACTCAGACTGATAATCATAATATAAGTTGAAAAATTAGATATCCTTAAATGCCATCTGGTGCCACATATGCTGTCTTTGAAGTAAAATTCGTGTTAAAAAATTACATATTTAGGTACTAAAAAGAAAAAAATCGGCATCATTGAGGGAGGCGTGGCCCAATGCCCCCCCCCCCCCCAATACACCACTGATAATCATAATATAAGTTTAACCATAAAAACACACTGTTGAATTAATACCGAATATATAGGCCTAAGTGCTGATGTAATTCAAATCAGAACTTAATTTTAATTACCAAGGAAATTTTTTAACTATTGATTACCTTTAGCTACATCATTTCCATTATTTTCCTTTCAGTTGGTGCCCGAAAAATTCTCAGCATATTCCCCTAATTTTTACAAAAAATATTTGGTTGAGGGGGATGTAGCGCCCCGCCTCACGCGCCTATGATGGAACCCTTTGTTATTAATTATCTCCATTCAGCTCACTTTGTTCTCTATTGTGGTTAGCAGCTTTTGTAGCGGTGAATATTAATATTTAGAGAGCAACGAAATCTGTGAACGAGGGGTTAATATGGCGAACGTTGATGCAAGAAGAGCTTCTAGTCGTGATGTCATATAAAATTACTTGTGTGTGATCGTTGTGAAGAGTTGGTAGTCGGTGATATTTGCACTTGTAATTTAGGGTATATTCACCATTTTGTTGTGTTCTTAGGGAGTATTTATCACAAACAAAGCTATGTCAATGAGGTTATTCTTGAAGTTTCACGTAGGCACACTTGATGTGGCGTAGGCTAGGTAGCATTAGTTTACACATCGTACAAAACTGTAGTATCAGTGTTTATAGCGTCTTACTTGTGGCTGTAGTGTTATCACTGTGTGTGACTATTTCTTCGATTGATGAGCGAATGAGGCGCTCGACTTATTTATCTTGCAAGGGTTTTCTGAATGTCTGATAGGCCTATGTATTAGTTGTAACCCTAGGGATATTAATGAAACAAGAATTATGTTGCACATTTACCGTCTGACGAAATGTTATTATTAAATTTCCCCTTTTTGTGTATATTATTTACAGTGAAACGTACCTTTGACGGTAGCCATCAGTGAGACTGGCGGTAACAGCAAATAAATCAACACACGGTTCAGAGATTGGAGTTGTGCGTTTTCATTTCTAATCGCACGCGTTCACGAGCAATTCATTTGCTACATGTGTAGAGGCTACATCTTTTTATTCTCATTTTTTTCAGAACAGGGAAAACTAATCTTTCCATGCAAGTTGTGCCACTAAACTGCATTCAGATGTTGACAACTTTTTAAAACTGCATGGCCTCTGAGGACTTCACCCTTACCGGCATGGCCTAGTGTATCACACCATAAGCGTATGTTGGATCTGGTAATCTCGCAAAATGTTGTATTACAAATAAAAAAGGTTCTTCAATGGAAGACTTTTACACAGGCTTCACGCACACTTTTGTCATTTCATTGTTAATTTAAGAACCTTCTTGTTTCTTGTATTCCCGTTCTTATCCTTCATGTAAGCCATTCATATCAACCGGCTGTTGTATTTAAACTGCATGGTAAATGTTTGGTTCTTATTGACTTCTGAGTCCACAACCAATATTGTTATTTGCGACTAGGAAAAGGGAAGATATGTGCTCCTTCCGCGCCCCTTATGCGCACATTTCGTTGCCAGCATAACATAAACAATGTATTTAAGTTTATATTTCCATACACGTTTACATATACATTGTCAAATACCTGTTCATATATGTTGATGTACATATACGCTTTTCATGTATACATGTAGGTTTATATACCCATATACGTATATGTCTACAGTAGATCATTTGAGGTTTCCTACCCTCGTCCCCCCAATGTCCAACCGAAATCACCGCCCTTCAATTAGCCAGTGTTCAACTATATCTAATACAGCAGAATAAGTGCATAAGAGAACGGGGCAAAATTTCTGAGAAAAAAACAAATGTTAATTTAATTAGTAAGTTTGACTTTTTAGCCTAGTAGTCGTATCGGTTGAAATAGGCCAAGTCAATCAAAATAGTGATGAGACCTGTGACAAATTAGTTTGTATACTGACAAATCTCCTTTCTGATGTGTCCATAATAAACTTTACCTTGAAAAGTGCTGAGATATAAAATAGTGCTACCGTTTTCATGGTTTTCAATGAAGTTAAATTTCGAATTTTTCGTAATGATTTTTATGACCACATGTTGAAGGTAAATTTTATTTGAAGCAATGAAACGACAAGATTTTGAAGGCTTGGGTGGCTTGAATGTTGCGCGTACTGTTTTGTATGCGAGAGGTCTCCGGATCAGATCCCATTGGAACCATTGGATGGGGGAGGGGTAAAATATTATTCTTGCTGTTGGTCATTTGCGGATGTGGGGTTTGGTTGACCGACTAAGTAAGTTGTTCGCTCCATACTCTCTTCAGCTGTCAGGGCAGTGACATAGGGCAAGGATTTTCAATTATCGACCTGCGGAAATCGTCAAAGACTGGAGATTCACTCAGTCCGTCCGTAGGGACGTTTAATGATAGGAGCGATTAGCACACCCTTCGCTAGCTATCCTCTAAGCACTTGTCGAAAAGGAAGGAGAATATCCGTCCGTAGGGACATTCAATGGCGATGACAGGAACGCAATTTGGGGAGATTAGTGCATCACTGTGTATAGTCAACTCCGAGCACTAATTGAAAGGAGAAGGCGAATTTCACTAGTGTTCGTCCACGATCACAATGACGTAGAACCCTCGGTAAGCTTTGTGATCCTAAATGTTGTATCTAAACCTATTGAAGGTACATAATTTATAATTTGATTGACTCACCCCAATAGATCAAACGTTTCAGCTTGTAGCACCTCTACCAGCCTCTTACGTCCATGAAGTAACAGATATTACATGGTGTTTACATTTGTATTCATTTATAAAAGATCGTGGTAAATATTATGAACAGCACATAGCTATATGAATAATGACTACAACTCCAAAACTTTCACCCTACTAATCCTTCACTATCTAGAACGGCCCATGATTATTTCCGGGGGGGGGGTCCGCACTCCTAGATAAGGGCTTGGTTTCCGAATAGCAGTCAACTTACCTGTGTACGATATTCATCATCTGTTATTTCCTGCCCGTTCTCCTAACGTAAAATATAAAAACATAAATTTGGTTTGTATGGAATAAATGGACTTCCAATAATCGTCTTAAAATGTATAGTTTTCTGTCTATTTGTGATTCAATTTGTGCTCCATATACGACATAGCATTCTATGTCATACACACAGGGGTGTCACACTGGTAAACGATACTATGTTTGGGATAAATGTATGGGATAATGGTTAATCTATTTGGCTATTGTTCTTACCAATGTTTTATAATTTTACAATATTACATTTATCTTAATTTTTTCTTCGAAACTGTCAGACAGATGATATCTATTGCACTGGAGAAAAAAGAAAGCGTTTCAATGAGTCATATGGTCGGGATATGCCCTAGCACAGTGGTTCGTCACCTTTTTCGTCCCATACCCCCAATCAGCCAACCTATGTATTCCCCCTCCTAAAATATATCAAAGGTGGTTTTCCCCATAATTCACATTCACAGCAAAGGGAATGACTGTGGAAAATAACAATAACAATGACCTTATTGACTACTTTATGGTCATAACCTAGTAATAACTTGATGACACTGAAAGAACACGTCCAATATTCCTGGAAAACAGACCCTAACCTGTTTTCCTAAAGTACCCTAACTTTAATTTGGAGTCAATTTTCCATTGTATTATCCTTTACTATTCCATAAAGTGGTCCTAAATGGGTTTTAGGTAATCATTTCTCAAATATGTGAGTATACTAAAATGGGTCTGGTACTGTTATCGTACCACGATTCAGTACTTACATTTACCAGAGTGTCCGATCGTCGGACTTGGGAGTAATCTTACAGAATTGGAATAATCAAAAAATACTGGACAGGATCGACGATCAATAATTACCCACCTGAGATACCAAACTTACCCCCGGGGATAAATACCTTCCGGTTAACACCACTGCCCTAGCACAACTAGATAATTTGCAACTGTTATATGCAATGGTCTTAGTTTCCTACAATGCGTCTTTGGTATTTACAGTAGTAAATGTTTAGCACGTTGTACTAATGTTATCTTTCAATCATTAAGGCCGGTTCATACTGCAGTATAAACGTTATAAAGATATGAAAGTTGAACACTGTCCCACTCTGAGCTGTGTCCGTGATTGGTCCCGAGGAACAAGGGATGGCCATACGTGGATGTTATCCTTTACTAGTGCGTGGAAAATTTGGAAGTATAAACAGGCCTTTAGTCAGCTCTTCCGACAATGGCAGGCTTATTTAAGTCATTTTTGCAGAATTTGAGTCGGCATGGTTACCTTCGTAAACTACCTTACATCGCTTCTTCTCATGCAGCTAAGTGTGTATCGCATTTCAGCAGTAAAACTCAATCTCAGTCTGAGACTACAGTAATCCCAAGCGCGGCATTGTAACTTTTACATAACTGTTGATTCTTTGTAATACCACTATACCAGGGAGGTGGTGGGTAGAGTATTCTAAGGAGCACATCCCTGATCACACAAACTCTTATTGTCTCTTCATTGAAATTAGCAACGACGTCATTATTCATTTTGTACTTTATTTACTTACCTTTCCCCATTTTCCTGTCTGCAGATTTAGTTTCAAACAGCCCAGGGAATAGACTCGCCATTCAACTGTAATATGAAGTGGTTTATACTTCTTTAATGACTAATAAACGTAGTACGAGGTGAGCTCTAAGGTATTATTGATTTTCACTTTATGGCATTCAATTCTTAAAATAATCTGTTTGCAAAACGTTAAATTAATTTCCTGTGTGATACTGCCAGCGTATGTCTCCTGTGTCTGGTAACGTTGTTCTGACTAACTCATTTAGGGAGTCATTGATTTGTGAAAGCTAAACGATCGAGTATACTCATTATTTAACACATTGATATCTGCTTCCTGGTTATATCGCATGTCTTTGACATGCACTTACAGTGTCATTGACTTCGGACATTGTAGTTTTCAGTCAAATATAATTGCCCTCTTACAGAGATAAAGGTCAACTTCTAACATATTTTTAAAGTGAAAAGCAAGCAGCGTATTAGTCCGCGTTGTCATGATGATAATGACAAATTATTGGTTTCAAAAGAGGCTCCGCTGCTTTAGTTAAATATACCGTACTAACTGACGAGTTCAACTCAAAAGGATGGGTAGCACAGTGTGGTGACATTGTGGGTAGTGATTTACTCATCGTCCTTAACACTAGGTTGCATCGATCGCACACAAATTGCATTCTCATAGATTAAAAGAACTTTCATGATTCACCATGTAAATTTGACACACGTTTCTGCGTTAAGAGCCTAGTACAGGTCATCGAAATCACAATAGTTTCATTGGACACTGTCATTGTTCGAAGTAAAAGATCCCCGGAAACCGGGAAATCTCATGAACAAAAACATTTTTCTAGGAATTCCGAGACCCACATGTCGAGACAACTTTGATAAGATTAACGGTCAACGATGGACCATATGGTGCATATTTTGTCGCACTTAATTAGGACACTTTGCCAAACATATACCTGATAATCACTTATATATTTGCAAACGCACAAAATAGCTTATACATACTAATGTACAGATCTTCGTGCGTTTAAATACCTGTACGTTTCATACAGCGCATAGCCTGAAATTTTGTCGTATGGACAGTAATCTGAAAAAATGAACCTTATTACTCAAGTCTGTAAATAGGATTCCAGTTTCTTTTTGATGAAAATTAGCTAAATTTCATCTACGTATTTTGGCCAGTCACATGACTTGATGTTGCAGTTTATAAGCTATTGTAAGCTGTTGACAACATGTGCGATTGTGTGACACTTTCGACTCGCTCCGTGACCAATACAAATCGATGTCATTGATATGTGACAAAGGTTGTTACAACCGATAATGTAAAAATCAACCGATAATGTAAAAACGACCGATAATGTAAAAAAAAATTTACCGATAATGTAAAAACAACCGATAATGTAAAAAAAAATTACCGATAATGTAAAAAACTCTTTGAACCGATAATGTAAAAAAAAATTTACCGATAATGTAAAAAAGTTCGTCTACCGATAATGTAAAAAAAATTTACCGATAATGTAAAAACTGTTCTAAGGACGTTTTCATATGGAATTTGAAACGAGGAATTTTATCAAAAAAGTCATACGTTAGTTCAGAAAGGTCGTAGGTCATACCCCAGGGGAAGGGGCTCTCACCCCTATTTCAACGCTCCCTCTTGCAGGTATATTTCCCTTAAAAAGATACATTGAAAGACAGCAGAAGAATTAAAGGTCACTTTTTCTCAATTGTCTAGGCCAATACATAATGCTATCATATTCCTCCTTCTTATACTTAAAGCGCCATCACTCCTCTGTTGTTCCGCAAGCTCACCAAAAAGAACATATCTACGATAAAAAAATATCATGAAAGGACTGCAACATATTTTATTACATAAAGGTGGGTCATATTGATGGCACAGCTTATTTGCATAGGTCTATGGCTCAAAGGGGAAACTTTCACTCCACATTTAACAAATGTAATCGAAATCATATTCCTAAATTTTAATTAGTAACCATCTAGTATGAAAACTGGGTGTTTTGGAATGCTCTAAAATCTGTTCTTGGGATAACTGACCCTAAAACTGGCCTTTTTACGGCCCGCACATCCCACTACGACCGAGAGACGGGATGACTGACTTCGGATCTGTGATCAGCGTGGTCGATAACCTCTAGGACCAATTCTTATCAAACGTGAGTAGCTTCGATTTCATCCCCTTCTTCCCCTGGGGTGGGGAATGGGTGAGAGGGATGACCTTCCTTCAATGATAATAACACTCCTGGGATTTCGGACATGCTCATTTCAAAAATATAATTTTCAGTTCTATAGTTTTTGAAATATCTGGTTTTTATTAGAGGGCGCCCTCTATTGAGCCATAGACCTATGCAAATAAGCTGTGCCATTAATATGACCCACCTTTATGTTATAAAATATGTTGCAGTCCTTTCATGATATTTTTTATCGTAGATATGATTTTTTTTTTTTTTTTGGTGAGCTTGCGGAACAGCGGAATAACAAGGAGTGAGGGCGCTTTAAGTATATGAAGGAGAAATATGATAGCATTATGTATTTGGCCTAGACAATTGAGAAAAAGTGACCTTTAATTCTTTTGCTGTCTTTCAATGTACCTTTTTAAGGGAAATATACCTGTAAGAGGGCGCTTTGAAATAGGGTGAGATAGAGATCCTATAGTGAGAGAGATTGGCCAACCATTGTTCTCAGATACGCATTCTGATTGGACAAAATGTTTGAGCACCATTTTGGAGCCAAGGTACGGGCTTGCAAGATCATGTGCAGCCTATGTACATTCGAGAAGTTGTGCAGGCTGTACGTACGGCCGGATGTACGCATCCTATGTAAGATAGACCTGTTTTGTTTCCGAAATTGCGGCCGGGTTGTGCTGCATTTGGATGCACGAACAAACCAGAAAAGGGTTACACGTTGTATAGATTCCCATTCTGTACAAAAAGAAGGCTTCGGTGGGCTGTAAAAGTTAGAAGGTTCAATTGGAATCCATCAAATAGCGATCGCTTATGCGATGTAACTTTACAGTATACAACTTAGTAATACATGTAGGCCTAACGTTAGAGTAGGCTTAGCCTTAGAATTTGGATTAAGACGTTCTGTACAAGGCCTAGCCTATACCGGCGGTTCCATCTCTGTATTCCGACTGCTTGATATTCCAACACATAAACCCAAATATATCTCCTAACCCTTTGGACTAACCGGCTAACCCTAATCTTAATACTAACCCTATTGGAGAGTTGTCGGAACATCCCCATAGAGACGTTGGAATACCAGAGCTGCAGTCCCCAGTCCTAGGTGTAGGAGCAGTGGTGTATTGAGAAGGGCCATTGGGCCATGCCCCCACCCCCTCACTGATGCCGATTTTTTTTTTACTTTCTAAAGACACTTAAATTTTTTAACACAAATTTTACTGCAAATTGTAGCATGTGTGACACCAGATTGCATGTAAAGACACCTGATTTTTCAACAATTTTCAAAGGGGAGGGGGCACCCCATTGGGCCATGGTCCACCCTCACTGATGCCGATGGTTTTGTTTTAGTTCCTAAAAATACGTCAATTTTTTTAACACAAATATTACTTCAAATGTAGCATATGTGACACAAGTTTGCATGTAAGGACACCTAATTTTTCAAAAAATTTCATAGGGGAGGGGGACACAATAACTCATCAAACATTTCTCCTGGATCTATTAGTAGCATGAGAAAACTGAAACATTTGCGTACCTTTGACTTTGATATTGGTTTTTACATGGAATACACCCTGGTCAGTCACAATTTTATAAAACATAGGCCTAGGCCTTTCCATAAAAATAAATAAGTCTCACTAGGAAGTGCTCCCCTATATTTACCCCTTCCCCAGACCTGAAACTTTCACTAAATAATGAAAAATCTTAAATGATTAGTTCAACTTGCTTACAACTTTCCATACAAGCACCATTTTGCACGTATGCCATCCTGCATTAACGTTCTAGTAGTTTTCTCAGAAAGAAGGGCCTGGTAGACCCAGCCCAGAATAGATCCACCCCCTCCCCTTTTCTTACCAGCACAAAAATAAGACACACTAAAGTGAGATTTTTTAAATAAAATCACTTTTAAAACTGTCAAAATAGCATACACCATTCTGCATTTTCGTCACTTTCTATTAGCAAAAGTTACTCAAAATGGAGGGTCATCCCCTCCCTCTAGACCCCTCTCAGGACGTGTTTTCTTGCACCGGGTGACAAACTAAAGGATCCGGCAGACAGTGCCAGCCAGAGTCAACCAATAAGAATGATTGTCACAAGAGAACAGAACGCTGTAACTCACTTTGTTTTACATTTTGTACGGAAAACTGTACGCACACAGTGTATATGATATATGGCCATAGTTAACATTTGGCTCCAAAATGGCGACCATGAAATTAGTTGGCCAATCTCTCCCACTATTGGGTCTCTAGGGTGAGAGTCCCTTCCCTGGGGTATGACCTACAACCTTTCTGAATTAACGTATGACTTCTTTGATAAAATTCCACGTTTCAAATTCCATATGAAAACGTCCTTAGAACAGTTTTTACATTATCGGTAAATTTTTTTTACATTATCGGTGGACGAACTTTTTTACATTATCGGTAAATTTTTTTTACATTATCGGTTCAAAGAGTTTTTTACATTATCGGTAAATTTTTTTTACATTATCGGTTGTTTTTACATTATCGGTAAATTTTTTTTACATTATCGGTCGTTTTTACATTATCGGTTGATTTTTACATTATCGGTTGTAACAAAGGTCTTTTGGGGAAGAACCGTTCTCCTTTGGAATCAAATATTTAATCGCGTCATGGCGCTTAACAAGTAAACCGGAAACGATACCCATGGTTACAATTTGTGGTAATCTACTATTTCGAAAGATCACAAAACATTTCCCATATAGAAATTAAAATCTGACAAAAGAGTACGGTAATGCATAAGTCAAGTGTTAGGTAAGCGAAAGTTGGCTTATCATGAAATAGATCACAGACAGTGGCGCCGGCACGGGGGGGGCATTGGGGGGCGCGTGCCCCCCCCCCCATCGATTTCAATTTTTTTTTTTTTTGAAAATTTTAAAATGATCCCAAAAGGCGTTTAAGCTATAGATTTCTGTATTGGGTAGGGGGAGGTGTGTTTTCAACCGAGTGATGGATCTATTGTAACCATTTTCCATCACAAATGGTTCTCAAACTATCAGAATTATCGCAAATCTTTCGCAAACTTCAAAATTTTCGCGCGCTTTGAACCTTACCTTAATATTGTCCTTATTATCAATAATGTTCGGTAGCAACTCCCGCAGAAGCACAGCAACAAAACCTGAAAGCTGTTTACGAATTCTCAGGTAAACTCGGACTGGCTTTGTGAATGGCAAAAAGGTTTTGGGGGAATTGAAAGTGTCTCGATGCAGAGCATGAATGCAGGATTTGTCATGGTTATCTTATTTAATGAAAAATTTCGGGGCGCTTCGCGCGCATTCGTCACGGTTTTCACTCCAACTCATGACCATTATTAAGGTTATAACACATGCAACTGTTCTGATCACAACACTTACCGAAAAACAGAAGTACATCCCCAACATCTGTAGGGGCCTATCGCCTATGGGATCTATCAGTTTAAAGGGGCTCATTGAGTTGATGTCGATTATTTTGTGACTACTTTGAAGGGAATCATTGCATGACGATGCTTTTAATTAACCTCATTGTTCATGTTTCACTTCCTATAGTGACCAAAAATGTGAAAAACAATTGTAGTTTTTATGGGTGTTGGAGCTTGCAGTTCACCAAGCTTGTCCAAGCCCATGATAGACCAGCCTCTCTTGAATAAACAACACTTATAAACAACTGTGATCTTCAATCAGAGCAGCTGTTGGTTATAGGAGTTGCAAGCCTGTCAATGCAGTTGGGATAAGCCTCACTCACTGGTTGTCTTTGAACAGGGGTTGCATATGATTAATACCTAACTGTTAAGAGTGTCTGGTCACGAATTTGTAAGAAATGATTTTAATCATTAATTACCTTATCATTATCATTTCAGTTGTGTGTCAGATGTGCAGAATCTCTATCAAGATGTGAGTAAACTATCAAGATGTGAGTAAACCTCAACAAGTGTGATAAAAAATGAATTACATGAACCAACTCAATGTGCCCCTTTAATTTGTAGCATGATGTGGAAGGTTTAAAGTGCGTATATTTGCCGTTATACATTTTTCAAAAATTCTTACCGACCTTCGCACGCAGCCTCTACCGGTATAGATGGTGATTGTTAATACCCCGGTACACTTACGACGAATAAAACATTCTGAAACGCGCCTTTTAGTCCTTAACCCCTTTTGCTTTACCTATGGGGGGGGGGGGGTGTCTAATATCACTTCCCTGCACCTATACTCTCTCTCATTCCCCATTGATGGAAGATGTTCGTCTGGATTTTCGTTCAAAGTTAGTAAAAATACCATTGTTGTAACGTGCTCGGCATTATACTCTATAGTATCATTTGGATGTCAGGTAATAATCATCATATCAGTGCCTCATTTTATATAATTAATCCAGAGCTTCCAAGAGGCACTATACCGGTGTCTGTCAGTATTAGATACCCTTTTATAATGCACAATGAGACAAAGGCAAATTTTCGTAATAGTCCAAGAATGTTTCTGTGGACTCCACCCACGTATTTTATCGTAAAAACTTTCCCCGAATAGACGAATAGAAGGCATTAAAGCCTTGCCAAAAGGGGGCTTGGGGAGGTTTGTTGACAACATACCCTTCTCTAAGACAACACGCTCTCCTTTTTCACCTAACCAAAATTAGAATTCACTAAATTATGGATATTTTCCAGCCATGTATGATCAGTTCCAAAAATATCCTAAAGATAGCACCATTTTGCATCTAAGCAACCTTAAATTAACAAAAATTTCTCAAAGGGGAGGGGGACACCCCCTCCCCTTAGACCCCTCCCCCAAGACCGTACTTTATGTAGTGACAAAAAGGTTTCCACAATGCTGTATACCATCGCAGGAACGCACACTCTCTTCTTCCTCCTAATCAAAAATTAGAATTCACTAAATAAGGATATTTTCCAGTCATATATGATCACTTCCAAAAATACTCCAAAGATAGCACCATTTTGCATCTAGGCAACCTTAAATTAACAAAAGTTTCTCAAAGGGGTGTCCCCCTCCCCTTAGACCCCTCCCCCAGGACGGCACCTTTATGTAGTGACAAAAAGGACTCCACACTGATGTGTACAATCCCAGAGGCGCACAAAAATGGTACAATTTAAGCAGACTGGGGATGGGGGGGGGGGGGAAACTGAGGTGGCATTATGACATCATCTGTTATGCCCCCCAATCACCAAAACCTGGCGGCGCCACTGATCACAGACAGGCCTGGGAAGACAAGCAAACTTGTACCACCTATATCTAGTGGCTGCATGGGGGAACATGTCACTAGTGCTAATCGACTAAATTTGCAAATGTTGCGGAAAGCGCTTCAATTTTAAGTTCTGTAGAGAGTGGTATGGGGAGATATAACAAACGAATGATGGCAGCCTTTTAGTTGTTTTATATCACGTGCTTTTCATTAACTGCTAATGTTTTTTGTCCCTCGCGCACTTTCACATTCGTACCTTTTCTTCTTCGGCGTTACTTCAAAGATACTGGGTTTTACCAGGGATTAAAGTAAGATTGGTGACAGGTACATACTTTCAAAGATACGAAGGAGCTCTTAAGGTATTTTTTCTAACTTCAAGGAAGGCATTTAATCAGTCTCGTCATCGTAGTAAATATATTTTGTTGGAAAATTGAAAGTATCTCAGTGTTGATCCTGCAGGCGATTTTTGCATTAGTCAATAACTTCATGTGCAAACTTTCGGTTCACCTTCTCGGGAATCCTTATAGTCGATGTTTTATGCCTAATGTATACTATGTAAAGCCTTGGAGAACATTTTCAATTAAAAAAGCGCAGGGAAGCTTAGCACAATGAGACGCAATTTTAGGCACGTTTGCCAGACAATAGCATATATTTTATCCAAGAATAGCACTTGTTTGCCAGACAATAGCACATCTCTGTGGTGATGAGAGCAAGACGGCCTCAACCTCCAGTCTCCGCCCTGTAGGCCGGACTGTGAAGTCGCTACGTTTGTGAGAAAAGAAAAAGTAGAAGATGAAATCTCCCCTACCTTCATTTTCCGCCTATAGCCATGAACATGTCAAACAATACTAAGCAAAAGCTGTTCTGGACAAAACTAGATGAACACTTCTAACCAAATTAGAGGCCGAGCATTAAGAAATTGTGAGGCAACCAAATACCGCTAATAATATCCATAGTTTGATGACAGGTACGTACACGCGCAATTCCCCTCACAACTCAATGGAATTTGTAAACTTGACTGGGACCGTCTCTTGAACATCGGGTTGGAATCGGTTAGAATCGATAGAGCGGGCGAATCCATCAGCTAGATAAGGTCTGCGGTATAGGTTGGCTAAAATTACGAGTACAGGTCTAAACGCTGAGTAATAACAGTTCGTTCGCTCACCTTGGGCTCCAAATGTTGGCGAAAATTACGATGACAGGGTATAAAGGTCAGATAAAAACGGTTGGTCCATTGGTGCCCCCCCCCCCCCATTTCCAACCTATATCGCCGCCACTGATCTCTGCAGTGATAACTTCACCAAGGAAGCCCTGCACACAATGTGATGAGATGTACCTAGAATTTTCCAGGCAACTTTTGATATTCTTAAGGCAGCCAACATCTCGACATGTTATAGCAGTGAAGAATCCATTCGTTCCCACTAAGATAAATTATTGTTTTAGAACGCTTACGTGCTAAAATGAGTATTGACTGCAGCCTTGGCGAGTACCGTATGATCCTATGCTCTATTTTGGTCCTTCTTTTGCGATTAATGATGACCAAACTGCTAATTCAGGTAAAACGCTCGTTTAATATAATCCACTTAATTCTGTCCATCTACTGTGACGTATGCAGCAATTTCCTCTCAATGGCATGTCTCTTCCATGTTTTTGGTCTTTTTACATTCATTTTCATGTCAAATACTGTTACCTTTTCTATTTTCATCATCAAAAATATCCTTCAAGGTATTCTAGAAAATCCTCTAGTACTACGGTGTCTTCTACACAGAGTAGATATTTCTGATGATGGAACTCTCGTTTCCACAATGACTAAGTGCCGCATTTTCAGCATTTTGGAATGCACGATTTACACAATTATGTGGGTAGGTCTACGCTGAAAGCCAACCGATGGCCGCATTCCCAGAGGTTATTGTGGAAAGATTACTGAGGTATGAACAACGAACCAGCCTCGCAGGATGCCATTCCATCCCCTTATCATTATCACTTCGCCTACTGCCAAAAGAAGCACAATTTTGCACCTAAGCCATCTTCCATAAACAAGAATTTCTCAAAAATTAAGGGTTAGATACATGACAAATCCACCCCTTATGTCCAGCCCAAATACAAAAAAAAAAAGGAATCAGTTATAAGGTTTTGTACGATTTTATATTTGAAGGTAACCTTACATAGCCAAAAATTACTCAGTAAAGGTTATGACCCGTCGACCTCTCCCTCCCCTAATGCTCATAAGACGAGATCATCTGCACGGGATGAGGAACTTGGAAGGATACACCTCGGGCTCCATCTATGATAGGAACGCTGGCCCGCCGGTCTCTCCATTATATAGGGTCATAAACTGTCCTCTGTATTGCACAAGCTACAACACTGTAATGACAATGGCATTTTCAACTCATACAAACTGTTCAGCCCATCTTTAGATGGATATTACGGTTTCTTTGATACTTTATATCGGTCCGTAATCAGTACTGTAGCCAGACCGATCTCGAGTCCCTATGCAAACAGTGTGTAAAGCCCGTTGAGAGGCCGGTCTCGGTCTCGGACCCTCCGGCCTCGACTACAGCACTGTCCGTAATATCAAAAAAACAAATAAAGAGACTTGATCGATTTTAAAGGGGGTGGAGCTAGTACATAGAGAATGATTTTTATCTATTGAGTGTAATTATGAAGAAAGCGCCTTGTTGTAGGATGCTGTAGGGGTTAACGTGCAGGAAGTGTTTTAGTGTCCCCGTAACCTTTGCCAAACAAATCTCTCGAAACGGTTACTATAAGACGAATACTAGAGAAAACCAAGCCTATAAAAAATATAACAAAACTCCCTAACTTAATGGAAAACACTGTAGGCTACTTATAATTTGCCCAATTACCGCATTAAAGGGAAGAGCAATTGCCTATGCGTAAACTCTCGGTTCCCTTTCAAAGGCAGTCTTCCCTATTGTAAGGGTAACATCACGGTTCAGTAGCTCATCAAACCAATATGATTGTGTATTTAACAATCACATAATATCTGTGTACTGCTAGGGCTACGGTGCCATTCGACATGCCTCAAATTCTTTATTTTACTACCTTATTTAAGTTGATTGGAAAGTTTAATATTCCTTTCATATCGTTATATTTCTATCGAGATTCTGATAGGGTGGTGCCGCTCTCGTGGAAATTCAAAATATTGTTCATTAAAAGGTCTTCTACTTGTGGAATACTTTGATTAGCCACACATCAGTAAGAGTGAAGGAAGAGGGTCACGTGGTTGTAAAAGGGGCTTGTGATACTGTAACCGACCTGTGTTACCATAGATTAAGGCCACTGGGTACGAAATTTTTCTTAAATTCTTCTATACCGAAACCTTTACTCTCATTTTCACATAAGCCTGAGATGTGGCCGTTATCCTCGTATGATTTCGTATTTTTCTTTGACTCAATGATTAATGTATGGCCGGCTACGCAGTCATTTCCGCTCGCCGGCAGACTGCATTGTTTCAGAACTAGGGCACACGTGTTTACAAGCTTCGTGTGACAACGTATGATGTTTTCGATAGACCAATCATGTTGTACAAATGTAATCATGAATAACCAATGTTCGTATTGTATATAGCTTCCTGTTGAGACGGCACTCATGAAGGCGTGTCAGGAAGTGAGTCTAACCAACCAGAGTAATTAAAAGATTATATGCTGTTTGTATGTAAGAGTAACCACGTGTTTACGCTTGCTGTCCAGATAGACAGAGCCGAGATTAATTACTTAGGATCATTCTTCATTTAGCTTTCAATCAGTAAACACGTACATTTTCATAAAGAGAAAGAACGAGAAAGACTTAGCCAGATTTTGTAAATGTAAGAAGCTCCTCGCACAGTTTGTTAATTTGCCGTTAGGCCTGGTGTATTTTGCAGACAGTATTTAGCATTACGCAGTTAGTGCGAAGCGTCCGCAAATCAAATATTTCCATTACGCAGTTGGTGCGGAGCGTCCGCAGTTCAAGTATTTCCATTTACGCAGCAAGTGCGGAGCTTCCGCAGATCAAGTATTTCTAAGTACGCAGCTGGTGCGCTGCGTCGGCATTACGTCTCTATAGTGCGGCGCAGGTAGTGCGGAGCTTTCGCCGATCAAGTATTTCAGTTACGCAGTTGGTGCGGAGCTTCCGCAGATCAAGTATTTCAATTACGTAGTTGGTGCGGAGCGTCCGCAGTTCAGGTATTTCCATTTACGCAGCAAGTGCGGAGCTTCCGCAGATCAAGTATTTCTAAGTACGCAACAGGTGCGCTGAGTCGGCATTACGTCTCTATAGTGCGGCGCAGGTAGTGCGGAGCTTCCGCAGATCAAGTATTCTAATTACGCAGCTATTGCGGAGCCTTCTCAGATCAAGTATTTCAATTACGCAGTTGGTCCGGAGGGTCCGCAGTTCAAGTATTTCCATTTAGGCAGCAAGTGCAGACCTTCCGCAGAACAAGTATTTTAATCACGCAGTTGGTGCGCTGCTGGCCCAGGTTATATTTATTACTGCGCAGGTAGGTGCGGGGCTTCCGCAGATAGTCCCACAGTGCTGCGGAATTGGTGCGCAGTGCTCCGTAGTTACTTATCATCGGTTGGTTGGTGCGCTGCGCCGTACCAAGGGTTTACTGTTGCGCAGATGTTGTGCAAGACATTTATTACCGGGTATCGTGTATATAAGTATATACGTTAAGCTATTAGCTACAAAAAGTACTTGATCATGTGATCCGCCTCACGAGGCTGCACCAATCTTTTCAAATCAATCAGAATAAAAGTGAGATCTTCGCAGAAGGCAAAATACCCTCTTCTGTCATATTTCTGAGTTCCATCTTCCAGACATCTTAAGTGTTTTCTCCTTGACTGACAACGAAGTGACGTTACAATACTTTGCTTTATGGAACGAAACTTAAGGGAAGCCAAGTAACTTATCACCCTCGGGTAGAGTCACAGTACATCATACCTACCAAGGATTATTAAAATGGAGCCTTTACAGCAACCAAACGATAATAATGATATTTCTGTACTAACAGGTGATTGAAAACTGATAAAAAACAATATTCAAGTATAAAAGGATTACAAGGTACAGTACATCAGACTCGAAGTGTGATATGTATATTACCACATTTTACTGACATTAATTTAAATGTGAAAGAATTGATTACACTGTGGGATTTTTTTTCTTTCCTTTTCTTTTCTTTTCTTTTTTTTTCTTTTGTTAAAGGCATTCATACAAACCCAATTATTAAGTTTACATCAGACAAGGTGTACCCTCAGCACACTCAATAGGACATAACATTACACCAAAGTGAGTTATTGCCACAGGTCCCTGATCATCTGATGAATATACAACTCTTTGCAAGCAGGATTCGTCTTTTAATGACCTTGGAGAGACACACCTTGGAGAGAAACGCAGTGTCAGTAATTCGGCAAATCATAACAAGCTGTTTTACTCTATTTTCACATGATTATATATTAGACACATATTAATATGTTGTAGTTCGTACATTTTCAATGAATTTACCAGTTACCTAGTTCCTCTACCAATAATAAAATCAGTGCACTGTAGATGATAATCGAGATTTTTTCAACTAACAAAGCAATGACGCCATTAATGTCACATGTGTCTCGATGGGGCATGGGCAATAAACAAAGAAAACTTTTTTTCATGGCACATTCCTTAAGTGTTGAAGTGACAGGTATTAGATTTAAGCACCAAAAGACTAGAGTATAGATGTCATTTAATTTTTACGGTTTTTTAACGATTTGCAATGCCCTGTTTTTTTTTTTTTTTTCAGAAGGAAAAAAATAATTTGTATGTGTTAAAATATTTTCTATCGGGGGACATTGTCACTACTAGGGCTTAAGAATGTGAAAAAGTCCATGAAGTGTAAGCATCGTATTGGTAAACACGCCCATGTGACAATCTGCGAAACCCACTTGACGGGTATTTAGCTGAAGTTTACATTATCTGTATGAAAAAAAAAGACATGAAGGCAACCCTTTATTCAAGCACAACGTCCTTAGCCACTTTCCTGCATTAAGTAAATCTCTGGTTCCCTAGCAATGTTCTAACTTTCTCACAAAATTACCATGTTTTGTTGTGCTTTCCAATGATGTGTACAGTGACTTTAAAAATAATCGACGTTTTTGTGAGTGTAAGGGTTACCTATACTCTTTTTGTGATGTGTTGGAAGCCGGACACAAGTGAAAGAACGTTGTGTTCATACTGCCTACGATTGGCCCTTCGTTATCCTGTAGTAGCTCTAAATGGGAAAATTAAAAGTTGTTGAATACAAGGTAGGAGTGTACCATATGACAAACTTACATCATGAATAGGTTTACAACGTGATACGTTTCCCCAAAACGCGGCTGAATTATACGGAAATAAGCCTCTACGCCGATATTATATATTGACATTTACATAAATTGGTGAAACTGGTGAGTAAGAGGCGACTTTGAAATAGCTTTGATTGATCTTCGAAAAGCTCTTATCGGGGCAGTATCTTTCCCTATACTCGAAGTCAATAATTATAAATTGAGCAATCATATTGGCGTTTTCCCCATTTCACATGCACTTTCTTTACGGTACCCCATTCAATACTACCTTTTAAAGCCGCACGTTTCATCCTTTTGTCAAACAATTAAAAATTAAAATCTAGTTTGTGGACTTAGTTCAAATTTGGAAGTGTAGCACAACTGGTAATAAGGTAGAGAGTAACTCAAAGAGAGTATGTTACTTACAGATTCTGAAAAGTTGGCAGGAAGAGTGAAAGCTATATCTTCGAGATCATTGAGTAAGTTAAGATACATCTAATGTTCATAACATAAACATTGAGATGAAACTTATTAAATCTTCTCACATTACAGGTAGATATTTCATTGGGAAGCCTAGTTTGTAAACGACAAAGACATATTGGAACAATAGTAAATTTGCCAGATGCCTTCTGCAGTCACCCCACCCCCACCCCACCCCCCGGGCACGCAAGATTATACCTCTGAAAATTCAAAGTCACTTCCATTTTCAAATCATTTCCTTGATGAGATCTTGAAAACTCTTTTCTGAAAATTTTCAGTTTTTCTAAAGACAAATGTGGGTCAATAGTTTGAGAAATTTAACCCTAGTTCAATAAGTGACGACGAGATCAATACACGATATTTAAATTCAGTGTTTGATAAACTTTAACATCGTGTATGACACAAGTGGCGTTCTTTGTGTCGCATTGATAGACTGTGCACACCTGATCTAACAAAGACAATAATACCTATCTTCCAATATCGTGGGTCATGTGTTTTTTATGTTTGTTTACACTGAAGAAGTTATCTCCTATTACACTAATCATTACCCTAATCAGGCAATTTTACTCCGCACAAAAATGCTAGTCATCGGCAAACGGTACTACTCCCAGTGAAAGGGAGGTGGTGCTGAAGGACTTAGACCTAGTTCCCAAAAGTTTCATCATGAATATTTTCCCCGAAATTACATATTTTCTGCCCGAAAGGGGGATGGATACAGCTACACCCCCTTAATGCTTCTAACGCAATGATGTTATTCATTAAAACTGTAACTCGTCCCTGAATCCCTATGTAATTGTTATGTTTGTTATTGTTGAAGGGTTGATATCTGTCAATTATTAGTGTTACCTCCACAGATAATTTGCTAAGTTTGCATACTCCCCTGCTCATACCTCTGAATTTCATAGAGGATACGACCATCATTTTTATTTTGTCAACACCATGCATAAACGTTGCCTAGAGTGTCTGTACAAATAGTAACAGCAAGATGTAACGGTATTACTTGTAATTATTATATTGTTTTGACTACTATAGTGACTTTTTGACTGCGTTTAAAGAAGGGAAACTGAATACCTGGGTGTAAAAGTTCTGCCAGTGGCAACCATCATGTTTCACCGTCATAGGTCATAATGCATAAAATTGAATACAGGGATAAAGATTAATGAAAATAATATGTTTTCAGTAGGAAGAACACTGCAACCAACTCTCTTAACGAAGATACCATCATATGACTTAACATGAAAGAAGAAAATCCTTTTGCAGTTGTTTTGCAAAATTGTCGGCAATGGTACATATCAAGAACGCACCACTCCCATTCCTTGAGAATGTTGCTCAAACCTTGGAACAAATTCTCATCCTTTTGAATGAGACATTAAATTAAGTCCCGGGACAAGAACTGTAATCGCTTAATACACGCCTGCCTCATTGTCGTTTAAACAAGATTCAAAATGCAAGGCAATTTTTAGAAAAGGACCAGAATAACACACCATTCACTGTACAGGCTATAAACATATGACGTCACAGAACAGAAAGTAATCCACGGTGCAGGAAAGAGCGCATTATTGCAACTTACACTAACAAATGCAGACTGCTGATTAGTGTACCAATCAACTGCCCCCCCCCCCCCGCAGGTTACGTGATGTGATGAGTCTTTGAGATGTGGCAGAGGACACAAACTATTGTCTTCGGAAAACCTCTTCCAAGTCTTAGAGAAGTTTCAAGAGCAAGACAAGAGGCAGCTAAATGATGGCAACTACCTAGTCTCAATGGACATACAAACACTGGATCTCCTTTCCAAACAACTCCCTGTCCAGAAGGAGGCCATTTTGTTGAGCTCGGTCTCGTTAGGTGATATATCGGAATGGACCTCGTTCCTCTGGCGTCAGATTTTTTAGCAGAGGGGTTTCGATTTCTACCCGTGACAAACTGTGACATGATGCCTAGAAATAATAATTTCACAAAAAATCACCTTTCAAATGATTTCTAGTCAGTGTGTTTATCAGTGTCTGTCGTGGTATGAAATCAAAATGCACCACGGAGAGGAAAGGGTGAGTTCATTCCCGCCCCGTCAGGGAACCCTAACACTACGTCCGGCAGCTACAGCACCCCATAAGGAGAATGGGAATTCGTAGAGAATCAGACAAAGATATTTTTATTCCTTGTATTCTTACAATGAAAAGCAGATTATTCAGTTAAATGTAAAGATAGAATAATAAACATTCCATGTTACTGGTAGACTTACGACACGGACATGTTTTACGTAGATCTGTTGCGATTTGTTTAGTGCATTCTACTTAATGGAATGTTTGGGGTATCATATTTTCCTAATAATGAGGAAAACAATCATGCTGCACTTGGAAACTTAGTATATTTTCACTTCATCTTTTAGATTTTCAAATATTTCAGTTTGGAAAAATCAGAGTTAAGGTTTGGGACAAGGTCACTATTCTCCCACAGTGTAACATCGACGACTACGTTTTGGATTTTTCCTTAGTGTGTACGGTAATGTACGTCATCTCCGATGGTGGTCAGTCACAATGAGAACTGGTTGTTCGATCAGGGAGTTTAACTCACCCAAAGTTTTGGCCTTTCTATGCGGTTTGGTTTCGTATAGCTTTAACCAATGCAATCTCCCCCACACTCTCAACCAACTGACAAAGTGACCTACTTCTTACTCTGATTCGTAGATTACATTAATATCGTCAGATTGACGGGACGGGATAGAGGTGGGGGACCATTTCATGTGACTCGTCAGTGTCAGAAAAGTCAAGCTGAGGATCTCAAAACTAAAACTCTGATGATGCTGTACATAGTTGACAAAAGCGAAGTTTCAAAGACAACCACAGGAAGTCAGTTATGCTTTGTACATAATATTTACTACGACCTTTTATAAATAAATGCAACCATAAACAACAGGCAATATCTACCACTACATGACCGCATGAGGCGGGGAAAAGTGGGGGCGGTATATGTTACAAGTTGTGTGACGCTTGATCAGTTCGAGTAAAATGAGATAGTTAAAATGATATATTATGTATCTTTAAGGACCAGGAACGCATTTTGGTTCCTGTTTTAACATATTGTGATCGCGGATGAACAATACTGATGTTCGCTTTCCCTTTTCGACTAGCGCTCGAGGGTAACTAGCCAAGGATGCGCTAATCTCTGTAAAAGTCCCTCTCCCGGCTCTGCCATTTGATTCTACAGAAATAGTGCTCTATATTATGCCCCACTCCACTCTATATTATGCCCCACTTTATTCGATCTAGTTGAACATTAGCTCACCACACATAAATATAGGTTTAAACCTAATAATTGTGGCATTTTACATTAATGTTTACATTTGCCACAGACACGTATGTCTTTTTAACAAAAAGCGTGCATAACAGAAATCGACTTTCTCGATGACCATCAGGTAATTCAGTGATTTGTCAAATTAAAGGTTTTTTCTTTTTTATTTACCTTTCTTGAGGACTTGAAAAGATTTAACATGTGATATCCCTAAAAAAGGAAAGCTTTGAAACAGTTTCAAGGCGCGACAAGTGCCGTTTCCGGCAACCTACGATGCAGTTGTGGTAAAACTTTTCTTGGTATGCTAAGCGCCAAATGATGGTGGCGCACCACTTAGAATCTGTTATATATTCATGGTCCACTTGTCATAAAATTTAATTTCTTCTTTGAAGAATCTGCATACAGTCGTGTTAGCCGGCCCACTCGTGATGTCCGAAACTTGCGATATAAGCTAAAGTACAAATTAGCTTGGGCGGGTCTTTTGCATTGTAAATCATATCCCCCAACATGTTATATGGATATATGTTTATGCTTTTTTTTTTTTTTTTTTTTTTTTTTGGCTTTTAAGGGGCGGTCAGGGTAACTTGTTTCATTAGTGCAATGCTGCTTTTAAAGCATGTACAGGTCCAGACTGTCTAACAAAAATATTTTAGAACTTAAAAGTTCGATGTATCTCATTTAGTTAAATTACCCATAGGTGAGTACCTTTCAGTGTGTAACAGTGGAAATGGAAAGAAGAGAAACCATATAATAATGATTATCTCCTACCTGCAGTAATGTATATCGTTTTGTTGTGAGGGTCATAAGCTTTACAAATGTCAGGATTTTACCATGATAGATGCAGTATGTAGACTGAGTAAGTTAACCCAACCGATAACAGGCAGACACTGATGTACACATAGGTTAGCAATCCTAGAAATGACAACGGTACTTTCTTCTCGCAAAACACACAGCAGAGAGTGCAATTGTGATTGTTAATATACGGTTTCTTTAATGGCTTACATCGGTATTTGATATTAAAATGTAAAAAGACTGCACTATTTCAGCTGGAACGGCGCCAGAATTTTCCAGACAGGAGTGCACTTTTCCCGAAGGGAGGGGATAATCAAGCCAAAGCTCCAACTTGACTGGAAGAATACTTCTTTGAGAAAGAAATGAGGGGAAGGGGATTGAAGGAGACCGTTTATGTAGTACAAATCCATGACATAGCACCGTACAGAACCGTATCCAGGGGCTTCGGACAAGCCTTCGACAATGCCCATGTTCCGCTCCGGATGGTAAAACAGGATTAGTAATGTTAGAAGTCCGGAGTTTCATGATGTCCCATAGAACTTCCAAAAGATAACGAGACAAAGAAAAAAGGAAATGCTTTGAAGTGAGATCTGTTTCCACAACGACTAAGTTTTAAAAGAAGACTTTCAGTGAAACGACTGTCGAGAACGTGTAAATCAGGTATGGCTTTTATTCGTGCCCCCGCGATTTAAATACGTTATCTCCTCTAAGACTGTTCAAGCCTATACATTTCTCTCAATTGACCTACACTCTAATGACGGTCTGATCAGAGGGGCACCGAACAGGAATCTGGTAAAAATTTGACTAGATTTGATTAAAAAGTGAACCAATTCTGATCATTTCTGAACCAAATCTAGTCAAATAATGATCAGATTCTTGTTGAGTGCCCCTCTGATCAGATTCGGTTTAACTTTGACCAGACCTTTTTTGAGAGTGTATTTTCTCATCCATAGCAAAAGTATTCGACAAGTTGTTTCCGAGGACATTCTATCGCCGAAGTTAACAGCGGCGTCGTCAGACATTTGGAAGTTTGGAAGTGGGGGGGGGGGGGGCATTGCGAGGTCGAGCATTCCACCGGATGGGTCCAGCCGAAATGAAGAGGTGAGCGTTGCTGCAGGCGTCATAGTTATGCACAAAGCTCCCCAGTGTATAGTCGTGTAAGAATGGTCTTCAGTGAATGGTTGCCATGTTTTCAGTAAGTCAACCCTCCATCCGAAAGGCAGAAAGGGTTTAAACCTGACAATGTCACATCCGAATCTGTCGTCAGGGCGTTCGTTTCATAGTCCAAGTGAATTATATGAGAATTAAACGACAGTGCAGATTATATACCTAATTTAGTGAAAGTAGGCATTTTAAAGTTATAAGTTGATTTCATACGTGCGCAAAATGTGTTTTTCACACATTTATCTTTTCTTAATTTTTACAATTTTTTTTTATTTAATTATTTTTTGAAGGAAATACTTCAAAGTTTATTCCGTTCAAACATTTATTTTTTCTTAATTCTTACATATTTTATTAGGACACAAAAAATCTGTAGGGGGGGGGCTGACGAATATCTGGGGGCTAGGAACCCCAGGCCCCCCGTAGCTACGCCGCTGGTCCACCCACGATCAAAATGCCCATAGAGGAAAGCAGTGTTTTCGTTTTCTCCTCAAAGCCTTTCTCTTAATATCAAGATCAACTACGACCAGTGATGCGCTTTGTCAAACTGACAATGACAAGAACTCCTGACGTTGAACACGTAAACTTTTCGTTCCCGATCGTCATGAAAAATGTGATTAAGTTTCGTCGTTATTCATCAAAATAAATCTCAATTTAGTTAACTTCCTGTGGCGTCGCCAAAGTAAGAGGGGTAGGGGAATGCCCCCAAATATTGGCTGGTCCCGCTCCCCTCCCCGGGTAAGGAAGAAGTGCGCACAAGCACACCGCTTGCGTATATGTCAATATAAACACGAGGACCCACTGTTACTTTATCACTCAATGATGAGGCTAAAATTGCAAGAAATATTCTTAAAAATACATCTATTTGTTGAACAATGTGAGGGACCTCCTTACAGGGCAATGTAATCTACAGCTGTTGTGTCAACATTTATTTTCAACAGCTCTGGGACTCTGCCGCCGTAAATTACCTCTCTTTAATATTTACTACCCACATCGCTTATCTTTTATTCAGATTTTATGTTCAAAAAATGAAACAATTGCGATATTTGTTGCCTTTTTCAACACGTACCCAATAAATGTGAGGATAATTAATTATTTTTACTCTCATATCCTGTTTATTTTAAATACCGGTGCCTCCACATTTGCAAAGCGATACTTTGCATTCTTGAATCCTAGCTGAGGGGGACCCAAGCACCACCCCGGCGATCATAAAGTGATGATACCTCGAAAAAGAGACCAAAAGCTTGCACGAAAATGCCACAGATACTTAATATCAGAATTTGTTTTTCGGTTCGGACGTACACCTGGGGTGCTTTCAGCGGGCATTAGCCACCTATTTTCATTTATTGCTGGAAAAAATTGCGGGCAGTATATATGTCATGTTTATATTTTAAGGCACCAAAAACTCATTTGAACCACATTTAAGGGTTTTTTTTTTTTTTCAAACAGCTCAGGCTAACCCGGATATGCAGCCATATAGATATACCTTTGATGATTTAAAGTGAATACATCCCCTCAGTGGCATACCTGACAGGTAGTTGTCTCAACATTTATTACTATTGGGCGGCATTATGACTGATCTTAAATGCCCAATACAAACCTTAACATGATCTGTCATCCCCGCTCACCATCCCCAGCATCATTAAATCGTTAATGCGAATAAGGCTAACAAAAATAGTCAAATTGTGATTTCTAATTCTATATTCTTTGCCTGCTTAATGCATATCCAGTGCCATTTAGGGAATAGTCAAATTCTTCATTCTAATGGGCTCAATTGATATATACCCTAGAGTCTCCAGGGGCTCTAGCCCTAGGTCCCCAAAAGCGCCTTGTCCCTGGACACCACCAGGGGCCCTACCATTCCTATACGGTATCATAAACAAAATATGCCGTACGGTAAGGTACTGCGTTCGAATAAGTCTTCTGTCCTTAACAAGTATGTCGTGTCTCTCTCCTTGCCCATGACAAGCACTGTAAAACTATTGTTTTCGACAAGTCCTCTTTTTAGTTCGCATTGGCGTCACGGTCCAGACAGATTTGTAAAATTGCCAACAAGGTCCGGATTTCATGTGTTTCCCACATGATCCCTACTTCTGCTTTGCGGGGTAAATAGTTTGAAAGATTTACTGGTGGTATTATAGGTCTGACCAAGTAATATACCGATGACTTGAGTCCGTGAACAAATACAGCACCATTTTGCATCTAGACAACATTGAAAACTGGAAAAAATTTCCAAAGGGAAGGGGACACCCTTACACCCATACATCAGAACAGTGATCTATGTCCTCCTTGCTAGAAAATAAATATGGTAA
This sequence comes from Holothuria leucospilota, assembly GCA_029531755.1. Classification (NCBI taxonomy): domain Eukaryota; kingdom Metazoa; phylum Echinodermata; class Holothuroidea; order Aspidochirotida; family Holothuriidae; genus Holothuria; species Holothuria leucospilota. Next base: position 106,473 of record JAIZAY010000059.1, read on the forward strand.
CCCTAGGTTGAAGACAAATGGTATGATCTAGGGGATATGTAATTGAGTAGTGGACATGTAGCCCACGAATAGGGTGATGGACAAATGTAACAGAGATATACTAGAAGGTGAATATGGGAGAATTGCAAGCAGAATAAAGGAAAAGGGATGCATAATTCAGTAGGTTTCTTGTATTATCTCAGCTTAATATGATACCCACGGCCGTACACAGCGGGGAGGGCAATTACCCAGAAATTTTCAAAGTGCACCGTTTCCAACTTTGATGAGAATGTACAGAGAAAACGCAGTAAAAATATAAGAAATAGCAGTGATCGTAATGATAGAACTTAAACAATTTAAAATAGGCAGATCAATATTTTCATGCTATATCTGTACACATCACCAATCATTTACAGCTATATTAGGATGTATTTCTAGCCTAATTTTCTAAAATTCTCGGGCTAGGCGCTACAATTGTTTTTGTTGCTATAGGTAGCTTCAATCATCATTGGCTTAAGAAACTTTTTTAAACCGTGCCAGTTTAGTCACAAAAACGTTTTATAACCAATAACACTCTCTCCCCTCGATTACCCCCCCCCCCCACAACGGAGTTTAATAGCTGAGGTCACATCATGTCCACCACGCTCTCAAAATGACTTTTGTCGCACTTAGTCACAACTACTTTTCGTTCTCCGTTTAAAGCTGAAATCCCTCAAATATTGCACCATTTGCTATCTATACGTCCTCCTGAAATTACAAATTTTCGCCAAGGGGAGGGAGACACCCGGTCCCTTTAGTCCCCTCCCCCAGGCCACAGATCAGTAATGCCCACTTTTTGCCCCCTAGCAAAAAAGTGTATGTGCGGCCTTGTGTACTACCATTTTTCATGGATTGATTTCTCCCATTATTTGAGAAATGGCAGACATGTGTTACGGCTTGTGGTCGCGAGTCAAACCAATAACAGCGAAAGATCACAGAAGAACGAGATTAAAATTCAACAACTTAATGATTATTTACAATCTCCTTATCTTACTTAAATTTACAATAATTAATTAGACTTACTCACAATCCTTTACTTAATATTTACCTGGTCTGGTCCAAGGGCTGGTAGTGCATGCACGCTGACGATGGCACAGTGGTAGACCTGCAGCGTGCTGTAGCGTAGGAACTGGTTCCACGAGCGAATAATGACAAGGCTAGGTAGGCGATGGATGATAACAACCTCAATACACAGTGTAGAAACGGCGTAAGGCAATTTGTCACAAGTGTGAATTGTCAGTGGCTGGCCTCATATGATTCGGTCAACAAACGGACAGCAGAATAACGTCTGGACTCGATGGTGTCTCTCTGTCTCTCAGTTGTTGAACTGCCTTTTATATGCTAGGCTTTTATTCGAGAACTCTCCAGAATTTAACAGAAACTTCTAGTGTACACAGTCCAGCAATTACGAGAACGTTCCTTAATAGAAACTTCTAGAACACACAGTCGAGACATTACGAGAACGTTCCTTGTATGCATGGTAGTAAACAGTGTAGAAGTGTCGTCAGGCCGCGTAAACAGTTTATTCTCTCTTCTAGACAATTCTAGAAAGGCTGCGTTGAAGTTGAATTCTCTGGAACTTTCCATTCGCTCGTCGATGGATTCAATCCGGCGTTCCTGACGGGTCGTCTGGTAACACATGCGATTCGAATTTCAAGGCTGGGTACACGCAGCTTAAAACACGTGGGAAGTGCCGTTTCCGGCCATCTGGATGGTTTGTAAAGCCAAAAATTTTCTTGCATGCTCCGCGCCAACTGATGGTGGCGCTCCCCTTAGATAGTCTTGACAAGCCTGACCCTCGGCGGTGCCGCCCCCCCCTCCATTTGTTACCTAGGCCCCCATAAAAATTTCATCCTAGCTACGCCCCTGGGGTGGACACAAGTGTTTTTCTATTGGACTATTGCTCAGAGGCATGACGGCACAGGATGTACCTTCGATTAATGTCTCTACAGACAGACTTAGTGTATCCCCCGTCTTATGCCACCTTACCAAAAGGTGGCAGGGATGAACCGTGGAAGATCTTTGTTAAATATTACTATCCATACACCTGACTCGAATGAAGACGTAAATCTGAGATCTTCCTAAGTCGTAACAGCTCCCTTGTTGGACGAGCAAACACCGCATCCTTGCGAATAGCGAAATGTCATGAAACAATGGGCTGAATCATTAGAAATCTTCACAGTGGTATACCAGAATCTGACCCGGGGACCTCTTGTATACAAAGCAATACTCTTAAACTCCACGCCACCCCTGCCCTTCCAAATCTTGTCGGTTGTCTCATTTCTTAACAATGCCAGGGATTTCATAAAACATCTTGTTTATCTGGATTGTAAACTTTAACGTCATCACAAAACTTTCGATCATCAACATGTTTTGAAACGATGAAAATGATAGCACCTTTTAAAACTTAGCTCCTCCAGATATCAATTTTGTTTGAAATGAGAGGAGAACACTCTTTTGCAGAGCAGAGACTCGTCAGGATACAAAATATACCAGTAAGAACTCCCAGCAAGCTTCTTCATCACCTGTTTTATTTTGATTCTAAATCAGCGTAATGAGGTAGTTTAAAACTATCGCAACCTGGATGAAAATTCAACTCATAAAGAGGCAGACTTTCTTCCTTTCCCAAGAATATTGCCACAGATTTGTCTCAAGCACCATGTCTGTTGAATTTAAGTTGTAAAATAACTGATGAAACATTGATTTATCTTCCAATGCAACAGCTATCGTATTTTACTTTCATATTTAAGTTCACCAGGCTTGTAAGGCCTCACAAATGTAATCATACACAACTGCACAATGAGCCACTTTCATTGGGGGGAGATCAGCGGTATTTTCAGTACTGCTGCTGATTATCATTTTCTAGTTTACACTTTTGAATCAAATATGTGGAAATTGGATGCTTTTATACTCTATAATGTGTTACACATGTATAGATATATCATACCAAAGATTCGAATTACCTGATCAAAAATACCCTATGATTGCATAATACCGATAGGCGTCACATTACGTCATTGTATTTAATATGGCGACATATACTCAAAAAGAGAAGTGTGTTCATCTCCTATAACAAATTGTAAATAGATACTAGATGCATTAAATTAAAGAAGTTAACTGCTCTTAAAATGTGGTATGTGTTCTTTGTGGTCCCCGAACAATTCCTACCCGGACAATTCCCAAACCGGAAAATTCTCACCCGGACAGGATCCCTTAGATAGTTGTAGAGCGGCAATCTGGGAGGAAGAAGATACATGTCAACAGTATTCTTAATCAGTCTCAGAAGAAGGCTCGTGTCTAGAAATTTTCGAAGGAGTGGGCTACAACGAGAAACCTCAGTTGCACCACGAGCATGAAGCAAAATTTTGTACGCATCTCAGTGGTGCCGAGGGGGAGTCTCGGTGGGGTGCAGGGTGAGAATCTTTTCAAACGTCCGCATATTTCATATCTTGAAAGGAGAAAATAGGTTCCAGTTACCCCGTTAAAGATGTTTTTATTTCATTTCATGCTATATGAAATGGGCTGTTAAAGGCCGCGCATAGCTTATTACAATCTGGCTACAGAATTTCGAAATACTTTCCCATCAAGTGATTATAATTAGTGTTTACTTCAATTTGCACGATGAAAGGACTAGCTTACTCGTTAGCAGTGTGTATTGGGGCTGGGTGGTTAATTTACACAACCTTAAAACCATCCTGTCACACTCCTTTGTAGAAGGTCTATTTCAAGTCCTTCAAATAATAGCACAGGGAGATATCTTAGTTATGTTGCGAGTAGTGGCCGTGTCAACTTTCAAGGACCGGTGAGAGATACTGAAGAAGGCGTGGTGGGTGAATCCGCCAGCGGTGGACAGTGTGTCGTAAATATTGATTTGGTTACACCTCACTGCGAGGGTCATTCATTACGGAGACACATTCGGCATACATTCTTAGCAGTAAATGGCCCGATCACATTCAGGTATATTCTCTATAGTGGCCAATCCAGGATAAACTTACTCGGGAGGTTCCTCAAGCGGGGAACCGCAAGGTGGAATTCAGCTGACGTAATCTCTATCATAAATGACACCGAGGTCAGAACAAATGGCACTACATAAACTCCAGATTGCAAGAAATTAAATTCTAAAACAACGTTTTTGTAGCTACACCCCTACCTCAACCATTCATTTTTTTATTTAGGAGAAAACGTTTGAAATGTCTATGCAGACAGAAATGGAAGCGAATTAAACTAAAAGTAGGAGTGCACACTTGCAACGTTTACTATATAGACAAGAAAGTATTTCGATAAGATCAGTATGATGCATCCTCGCTGCAGGGGAAGGCGGTTCTCATCTTGCAATGCCACATATGTTATGCAATCAACGGTTAAGGTGTTCGAACTTATATAAGTCACCCATGTATATTACAATTTTAACGAAATGAGTGATTGTTAATTAAATGTATTTCCTTTTCCTTCTGATCTATTTCCTTTCTTTACCGATGTTATTATTGTTTCGGTAGTGATTGGGTTTATGATTATCTTTATTCACATATTTGAATCGCGCACACGCACATACTTAACGTACAGAATACAGCATCCTATGACACAGTATGTAAGCAGATAGACGTTAGTCACCGCCTGTCAAGCTGGTTTTCGTTATACTTTCTCTAGTGTTATCGTGTCATGACCTAGTATGACTTTGAAGTGATTACGTAGCCTTACGCTCTACGTCCCCGGAATCGTCCCACAGATTTTCCGTGATTTGTCACGCACGAAGATACAAATGCATACACTTCGGGGGAAAATAACTCCTTTAGCACACAATCTCCATAAAGCGGATTAATACAAGACAAATGCAACTGTTTCCCGACATTTTACTTTTCCGTGATTCGTAATTATCACAAAGACTTTCTATAATGTTCATGATCGAAAACCACGAAGGACTGAGACAAAGTGTTGTCAGCCATCAAAGCATAGATTGTAACTTTGTGCAATAAAACTTAACATTTTCGACAGGATAAACTTTTGTTATGCATTTTATGAAGATGATTACGATTAACGCTTACAATCTAACTTAATCTAAATAATCACTTTTCACTCTAAAAACACTACGGTCAAACACTATAGCTGACCAATCAATGGTCAATATAGTTGATGAATAGTTGATGAAGCAAATCAGGACATGAATGCAACGCACAAATTCCATATGAACACCAGGTTAACTGTAGGCCTATACTTTCTCATCTGTAGCCTGGACCATCAATTTGCATGATACACACTACAGCTTAGGCTTACACATAGTTGATCGTCTGCTCTGGCTGGCATTGCTTAAAGAAAGGGTTAAAGCAAAAATCAGTTCAGCAGCAAATGAAGTTACTGCATTTGTGACCCAAGGTGTGTTTGAGGCAAGTAGGGGTTATATCACTTCCTCATACTGATAAGAAGTGCTTTGTTTCCTTTGTTTTTTCAGTCTGTTGCGTAGGGATAGGACCTCCCCATGGGGAATGTAACGTTTGCAAAGGTTCCCATGCCCTTCATGCATTCATATTCCGATAACAAAGGATTGTGGAGGAGAAAATTGGTTGTAAAGTTTAAGAAAACAAAAAAGTGTTCATTAATATGAGGCCCTGATGTCATATGTGCTTGCTTCAAGTTTACTTTGCGTTGAAAATGTGACAACTTTAACTGCTAATATCTTGAAAACCACACATCGGATTTCAATGCAAATTTCACCAGAATGCTTAGAATAAGTATCCCTCTAACATACTAAAACTTGATTTGAGCTTAGACCCTTCTTTTAATTATGCCTACATAAAGTACTACGTGTGCCGTGATGCATCTTGGAAGAATGCAGAGTCCTGTATTGATGAATAATCGCCACCGGTATACAGTGCATGTTTCCTCGTAACACAGATCTCGCATGGCCTTTGGTCGACTTACTGAGTAGCATGGGTAAGGTGTTCTGAAGTGTCAGTTTTAGGCCGATCGCATAAGGACCACTTTTAACTGAGTTTTTACTTTAGCCTATAACAATCGGATAGCCAGAACTCAATTGCTTTTCACATGCTACTAAAAGGTTTTATGCATATCAAATGAAAACTTTCCGGCAATCACAACTTTAAACCTGATGTGTAGCTCCACGAGGTGCGGGCCAGATAGGCGCTGTAACTGCGGATACCGAAGGGCGAGATAACTTGGGGCAAAATGTTTTAAATGGGGAGATATGTATTAAAATGCATTAAACAATAATGATCTTGAATTTTCAAGGGGACTAAAAGTTTCTGGGGGCACCACCCGCCTGCCCCTGGCTTATGGGCTTGAGCTCCACAATGTGTCAGATGATACGAAAGAAACAGCCAGCTTATAAGTTACAAAAATTCATTGGCTACTTATTTTTAGACCGGCTCTCTCCCCCTTCCCGTCCTATCCCAAGTGACATAAACCCCGACATTTCGAACTCATCGTGAGGCTACGTAGGATTTGCCATGCAAATTCAATTTCTAGTTAATCATTAGCTGTTGGCCAGTAGACATCAGTGAGAGTCATATAAAAAGGATCGGAAGGTGGTACTCGGCTTCCTTTTATCATTTTGTTGTTTGCAAACTGGTCACGTTTCTTGACGAGGGTTGAGAACCCAATTTATAAACACTGATGATAAAACAAGGGCACCCGAATCTCGACGAAAAGTAACTTTCGAACCGATTTAAGAAATTACACCCAATACAAGGTATCTTGAAACACATATAAGATATCTTCCGTTAGACAAACGCGCCGGCTAGTTTGCTACCTTATTTACTATTGGTCGAACAAAAGTACCGACAAAATAAGCGAACAAACTGACAAACCTTCTGAGGACTAGAAGCTGCCCCGCCCATTTGGCTGTGTTACTGCCTCCTCTTCGGGATTTTTATTTTACGCAATTTACATTTTCTAACCTTTATGTTATGCTTCCTTGGCTTCATTCTACCTTAAAGGGCATTCATTGTATAATATCTTCCTGATAATTCCCCTGTCCGTGAGTTTATTTTTGTTTCGTCGACTCACTCATGCAGTCCACGGTCGTGTGCGTGTGACTAGGTGTAAATGTGCGTGTTTATTGGGAGGAAGTCACTAAATTCGACCAGTGTGCTTCACGCTTCCGTTGCGCCTCCGGCGCTGATACCTTCGATCCAGGTTTGCTCAGTTTTGGACTCTTAACGTGTGAAGACCACCAGTCTCCAATGCTAGCAATAGATACCAAAATAAATACCCCTTTACCTCTTGGCGTAAATCCCTGGCCACACCGCCACCAATGCCTACGACGACCCGAAAATACCTGACGACGGGGCGTTATGACCCTGCTGGACGTAGCGCGTCACCAATTATTCCTCCATTGACATACACATTGAATTTGGTCCGTATTTCTAGCTAGCCTCTGAAACCTTGCAGAATTTTTGAACAGGCACAGTGATTTTTTTCATAAAGGTTCACAAGTAGACCGTTCACAGTGTTCCAGATTTGTGTACAATGTCCATTGAAAGTTTAATCTCAGTCCCAGAGCTTCTATTTGTACAAGAAGTGCCCAAAGGCCTTCAATTTCCTTCATTTGTTTTAACAAAAATGAGTGGGGCCTACTTCAATTCATTTGCTACAATATCCCTGTTACAAAATGAACATGTATCCCTTCATCAAAATGCTTTACATCTCCCTTCCCCTCAACAAAGACAGGGACTAAGTTATGTCTGCCCTCTTCAGTCGTGTCCCACCTACAATCCTGAAAAACGTAGTGGAGAATTATGACTTCATCCTTTCATCCTAACGCCTAACTGTATTACCAAAACATCATTAACGGTTACATTCTGACTTATAAGATCGATTCTATAGGCAAAGGAGTCAGGAGATCGGGGGCACCAGCGTCCTTACCCTCCTGGGGCAACAACGACCTTATCCTTCCTTAACAAAATAATTGTCCATTTCATGTCAAAAAAAAAAGAAACATGTCATAGTTGTTTGCCAATTAAGGAAATTTCAAGCCAAACTACTTGCACCTCTGTGAAATGTCCTCCTTCACGCCATGAACGTGTGGTAAAGCAGATACACGGTATTCTGAACATGCATCACCGTCACTACTGCCTGACTGCGACTGATTTGTCCCTTTGAATGATTACGTAAATCCGCGTCTCGCTCATTCTTCCAACATTACTGTTTGTGCGCGATCATTTGAAACCGGACGTGAGTGACATAGGTATGTATATATTGAATTCGGTGATCATCTGCAGAGGCACCACCAGGATTGACGATTAAAATTACGAGCACTGCAGGGAAGTGTGTCGTAAGCCAACGCAACGTTTTGGCAACAAACGGAGCACGCAAAAGAGCACAAGATTTTTAATATAATCTTTCTAAAGAAAATTAAAATAGGCTTTTCCTCTGTAAACAGAGGCATAGGAAGTAGGGCCTTTAAACTTCAGTCGGGAGGCATGCCGGGGAATTTGCAAAAATGGACCAACATAGCAATATCCGAATCTGGCGTAACTATCAGTTGAGGAGAAATGTAATGAGGAAATTCTCACCAACCTGCCCCCGAGATTGCCACCAATGGCACTTCCCACAAGTTGCTCATGCATAAATATTCATTTTTCAAAGGTTTTATGTTTCAGCATCGTAGTACAAGGATTTGCAAGACTGAGAGCCAAACTCCCGAGCAAGTTCACAGCCAACAATTAAGGAGGGGAGTCGGCTAAATCCCCTAGAAAAATTCTCGCCCTCTATTAATAAGTACCGTTTCTTCAAAATATTTTGTGTATCTCCACTCCCTGAAAGACATTTACTTTCATTGGGGGTGCTTCAGTAGGGTCTGGCTGTGGGATTGTCCTGGGATAGTCTTGGTCAAGACGCTAGTAATTATTTTCTTTCTCACCTTTTCTTACAAAATGAGGGCGTTTGGCAACTAGGCTGTACCTACTCAAGTGTTTCATTACCTTACTTTCATTACTCTTAATAGTATCGAGCAGAAATTTGAAGATATGTAAAGGGCGTCTACACAGTAAGTTAGTTCCCAAAGAAAGTTCCTTCTGTGTACTACTAATACTACGGTCTTGAGCAAGACTAGTGTTGGGCAACCCTAAGGCCCCACAAGGGCGATTGGGAGGGTAAGGATGGCATCAGGGAGGACAACAGAAGCTTAACCTCTCATACAACATAATTCCATGTCTTGGTAGATTTTGTAAAATGCGAGTACTTGATGTAGCCGACTGATCGGTACGTTTGTTTGTTTGCTTCTTTGTTTGTTTGTTTTTTGTTTGTTTGTTTGTTTGTTTGTTTGTTTGTTTGTTTTTTAAATCTGGTTTTGAAGAATTCTTTACTAATAGAAATATAAAAAATAAAAAATCAACTCTTGGGACAGCTGACCATGTCGGAAATCACATGCATGTACTGCATTGTATCCATCCCATATTCCCGACAAAAGGCCAAAATCCTACTTGTTTACCGTATAACGCATGACAAATAAGAAAAAGAAGCACTGCAATGGAAGATGAATTTCCTATCTTTACAGGAAACTGTGTAAAGTATAACTTGATAACCTTCTGTGAGGGTTTTGGGTTGTTCTATTGTTATAACTGAAGTATTAAAGCAAAACAAGGTGGAAAGAGCGCAAAATATTCTGAGAAGATTTTGTTAATTCTGGAATAAATCAGCCTCTCGAAGATGAATATGACGAAATTGTCAGGAGAATTTGCCGTCGGAGGTGAATATACGAACGTCACCCGCGAGTATGGCTCCTCGACGACCTTAACCCACCCTGATCTAACCGTCGTCCACAATGGTTTGGGCTAAGGTCGGGCCGTACTTTAGACAAAATATCAAGGGGGGGGGGGACTTAATGCACTTACTTTCTTAGTTGAGACCCCAGTAACGTACCTAGCGTAGACGACACCAGGGCCAATCCTTCCTTTGCCACTCCCGCCAGGAAGTCACCCATACGGATGGGTCTGAGCGGAGGGCGACATTTACGTACGTTAGCTATGTATGAAACTGGTGCTACCTTTGGAAAAATTTTGAACTGATATGTTTGAAATTTTCATTGTGTAGTGAAAATTTCTTATTCTTTGGCTGGGTTAAAGCTAAGTGGCATTGAAATGACACTCTCACCCTTTAAGACATCTTTGTTGATGTATGAAAAATGGTGCTATCTTTGTTAAAGTTGTAAGCAAATTGTTGGTTTAAAATTTTGACATAATTATTATTGAAACGATACACCGAAGCCATAATTTTCCGATTTTTTCAGGATGCGAAGTCCAATGTCCAATGTGCCAATTTTGAGAAAAAAGTGCATGTGCATGATCATGGCTAACATGCAAGATGGCCAGATACCACTTAAGCTGTGAACTTATTTTACGTTAGGAATTCTAAGTATTTTGTGATTTTAACCATTCGTTCCATTGCAGAGCTCCAAGGCCACCAATGTTTGTCGTTTAAAAAAGGCCTATCAAGAATATTGTTGGCCAGTGCCTCCCACATTGAAGGAAATGGTACTTTCTATGCCTTGTAACTTGTTTCAAAATATTTTATTTTGGTTACGGGCTTTAGAAATAAAGACCTCAAGGGAAACTGGGGAATTTGAAAAAAAAAGTTATTCGGTAATCTAAGTCACCTTGTAGAGGAAACAAGACTTGTAGTTACTTTACGAATTTATTGTTTAAGCATTGAACTAAAGGTAATCTGGGTTATGTCGTCAAAGTATGCTGTAGCACGCGTAAAAAGAAAGTACGCGACTGAAGAGCTTACTAGGCCCAATTCATACTTACTTGGCGAGCTCAATGCGCAACGGAAATTTTCTCCGCAACGGTTGAGGCGAGTAGGGTCAACAAACTTTTACTGTACTCTTCTGATCGGCATTGAGTCCGGAAGCCCGTTACTATTCGTTTCCACTGTACGCGCGTACAATCCGTTCCCGATCCGTTTGAGACAAAACTATTTTATCTTTTTCCGGTTTGCGCTTCCAATGCGGAACGGGGTGACTAGTGTTTCTACACTGCAATAAACAGCAGACTTCAGTTCAAGTCAATACACTGGTTCAAGAGACAATTGTGTCTGCCATGATGAAGGCATTTCCTCACAGGAGGGTGAGCAATTGATCGAAGAAATGAAAAATACGAGAATTTGTATGAACAATCGTAGTCGTAACGGCAGAGACCCAAAATGGTGTGAACAGTCGTGGCTTGGCCATAGGCCACTTACACACCGTGGCTGCAAGACCGCATAGACTGTTCTCGGCTGGGAGGGAGCTGAACGTTTTGTACCCTCGTCCTTGGGATGTGTCTACAAGGGAAAGGAGTTTTTACCATGTGGCCATTCCAAGTGGGCGTTTCAGGAGAGCTCCGTACTGGCCGTCATTGATGAAAAAAATGACCAAAGCAAACAAAAAACAAGCAACGAAATTTGCAGATTTAGCAGGGAGTCAGCCCTTTCCCTCCCCCTCCATTATCCGTTATGAAAACATGCTCATAAAGATGCTTCACAATGTGTCAAATATAGCACCATTTTGCATCTCAGCCCTCTTCCAAAGTCAAAAATTTTTACAAAGGGGAACACCTCCTCCCCTTAGATCCCTCCCCTATGAGAGCGATCGATCAAACCTCGCGACCCCTGTTGAAAATTCCTGGATACGCCCCTGCATTTGGGGCTCTTAGACGCATTTTATGCTAAGTGCAGAGTTGTAACAAGCCACATAAGTTTGCAGTCGAGTCGAGTCATTCACTTCTTTCAATGTGACTCGAGTCGAATCAGTAACTCGAGTCAATGTAGTATTTCTATGAGGAAAATTATCATACAATTGCTCGAGTCATTTCCCTTCTGAAAATTAGTGACTCGAGTCATGACTCATTACAACACTGGCTAAGTGCAGATTCACCCTTAAATCTGCCCCACGTGTGTGATTTAGCTCTTTAACCATCATTAGGAATGTGGAATCAGTGAGCAAACCTTACAATTTTTTTCAATCACTGGAGTTAAACACATGGCGAAATGAATACAAATACAGGGAAAAATATTTCACTATTTTAGCCACTTTAGTAAACACCGTAAAATGAGCAATTCAAAACATGCTCCTTCGAATCCCCATACAGGACGGTGATCCCCCTGCGTAACTGTGTCCCCCTCTCTATCATTTCATGCAGGTCCGTAGCCAGACATGGCACTGAAGGGACACAAAAGCTACACAGGGAAATTTTCTTCGGGAGAGACATAGCCTACTAAAATGCAGTAAGGGAAAGATAATTTGAATTTAGGGGGGTCCTTTAACTGCCCCTTCACCTTTGGCTACGGACGTGTTTTGATGATTCACCAACAGAGAAAACTGGTCAAATCCGGTTGGGCTCATTCATTGGAAAGTATCTGAAGTGAACTGCGTCACTATGACACCTGGGCGTATCAGCCACGGTAGAGTGAAACTCGCCTCCGTGTACGTCTGAGAAATATTTAGTGGCATTAGTATCACCGCCTTGTCGTTTTTCTCTTTCCCCTGCTAATCTTCCAACGTAGAATAGAAACATCCTCATCGGATCCATCCTGGATCTATATGCTTGTGAATAACGGTTTTAAGCGTCTAGGCCGCAAAGTATGAATTGGATCACGGGTGTGCGGGTGTGAAAAGTATCCGTTCTACATTCGGCGAGTAGAACGCGCAAAGCGGGTAAGTATGAACGATTGCCAAACTCTGCGCCAACTACACTCGGCGAGTGTGCGGCGAGTGAGGTCGGCGGAGAAGTATGAACCTAGCTTTAGCCTCCAATACCTAAGGAAGAGGCTCATTCGTCAGGACAAGTGGACCAAGTGCATCTATAGTGGTGTCCAGGATTTTCCCGGAATATAAGGGAAAAATGAAGCCCTTATATGCAATTTCCCGGAATCTTCAAATTATACTTGAGACGATGATATTTTCAGCATTTTCTGTACATTCATTTCGGTTTGGGAAATCTAAGATGGGGTAGGGGGATGGGAAAGGAGGATGATAACAACGTTTCTAATCGATCTGGAAAGGGTCACAATTTGACACACAAAATGTCCTAAATGCAGTAAATTGCACTGTAAAATACAATCGTGTGACTGCAGCTTTGAGTCTACGTAGGTAGCCAGTATGTAGCCAGCAAATCTCATTCTAAAACTAAACTTTTTTACTATGCCTAACAGAGAGTGCTGTGTATTAAAGCGCCTTAATTCTTCAAATGTTCATTTTGTTAACAATATATCTATAGGACTACTAACGACAGAGAGAAAATTCCACCACCTAAGAAATAATTGTAGGCCTATGCAAGATTAATTATTTAAGCTTAAAAGTTTCCAGTGGAGAAAACAAAAACGTGGCTGAAAAAGGAATTTTAAACTGAAAGTGAGTCAATTTATGAAACCTTTATTTTATATTTTTATGTTAACAGAAAAAGGAACAAACACGAGAGTTTTACAGTGTACCATCAATTTTATGTTTAGTGTGTATGCATATATGAAGAGAGTACTGGCATTTTTTTTTTCTTCTTGTTCCATGTTTTTTTTTTTTTGTGGTAGCAGTAAATACAACAGAAGTAACACCCACAGAACTGCAGTTAATTTTTGCCTTCTTCAGCGTCAGTCCCCATACCCGTGCAAACGGGTCGCAATTTTAGCCAACGCTCACTGATGCATTTGAGCTAACGTTTAGACACGCAGTTGAGGCAAACAACCGTTTTTATGTGGCTTTTATACCTGTCGTAATAATTTTCGCCAACTTTGGAGCACACAGCGAGCAAACTAACCGCTATTACCCAGCGTTTAGACTTGTACTCGTAAATTTAACCAACCTACACCGCAAAAGTTGTCTAGCCAACGATGAATTTGCCAAGTCTAACGATTCTAACCCGAAATTTAAGACGACTGTTCCGGTCGAGTTTACAAATTCCATTTTAGGGGTGAGTTGTGAGGCAATCCCGCAATCCACCACCCCCCCCCCCTTCCATGCTCAGTTTGAATGTTGTATTCGTGGTTTGATTATGTGTGAAGTGTATTTCGTATTAGCCTATATAAGGCACAGTGTATTTGCCTGAAAACACAGGATAACTGTATTGTTAATGCCAACGTAGACAGTCTATCATACAAGCTGATAAATAGATTTGTTCATCCGTATTTTCAATCCTATTGTACGTAGTGTTTCATGTTATAGTCTACAGTACGCAGCAGAGTCGAGAGTCGGCTCATTATGCAGAATTTCCAAATACTGCGCATTCCATTACGTGATAGAAGGTGTGTCAACTTTAAGCCAATCAGAAAGTCTGGTTAGTTATGCACTCGAGGTGAATGAATAGTACGTTGGCCGGTGACTTTTTACAAGCCACACGTTATGTATAGTAATGATATGTTCATGGATATGTATTTTTTCGTCTGTGGCATTTAGTGCTTTTCAATTGGAGAGAAAGTCTCTTTTACGCCTTGCGTTATTGAATGATTTCTTGGAACTTAGCCAGTCACTGGTTTGCGGAGATGTCCTCGAAATGTTAAGCAAAATTTTTCTCTAAGTCATTTCAACCTAGCTTCCATTCAATGCAAGTATGAGATAGCATGTAGATGGTTTAAATTACGAAGTTTGTCCTGTCCGTATGTAACAATGGACGCAAATTACCTTTTTATGTGTCACGGAGTTCGTAGTGGAGCCAATGGGTTTTGAAACAAAAGCTACTGCAAGGAGTTGCGTTATTGTCCAGTCCAGATACTTTCATATATCTGGGCCTACACAAGATGAATTTTGATATTTGTTTATGAAAACAGCATACAGGATTTTCAAATTTAATATGTGCATGTAATGTTTTAATGAATGATTTTTTTAGGAATGGTGAATGCGACCTACAACTTAAAAATTTTTAGTGTACCCGTAGAATATGGTATTTTCAGAGAAAATTGGATCCTTTAAATTTCGCTAACATTCTTCGATATTTGAATAACGATATTTTACCAGTTTGGTAATAGTGGTGTTCACTTGTAGCCTTTTGACAATTTTCAATATCAGAATGGTTACTTATGATCTGGTATGTGCTTTGTGGTACAGTTTGTCATTTACATCCAATGACGTCAAGGCAGATAGGTAATTTCACTTTGTCAGACATATCAAGACAGCAAAAAGTATTCCACCTATTTTACCATGACCCGATGACAGTCAGTATATAAAAGATGAATGGTTAGGATGTGTTCAGCTTTGGAATAACACTTTTTAGTGTTTGTTTTCTCATTCTTTGGCACCCACCCTCCATTCCCTTCCCATGTTGCCTCATACCATCCTGCTTTTTGTAATAGAATTTGATTTGTTTCATATCATTTCATGTTCTACTTACGTGCATGCTTAGACCAGTAAAATATTCAAACTGCATTTTCAAAATTCTAAAAGTCCAAAGGGGATGTTTTGTAGTACAGAAGGTATTCTAACACAGTGACTGATCAAGAGGGACGCCATTTTGTTTTTTGCAACTTATACTTTTCCGTCTTTTTGTCCGAGATTCCCAGGTCCCTTCCTTCCGGACATTCAGGAAATTCCTTCACCACAGCTCAGTCGTCTGGCACGCTTAGTTTATGGGTGTGGTTCCCCAAACCCTTTGGCCCTCTCAGATTTTGGTCAATCCTTCCAGCCTGTTCATTTATATTCATTGCATGTTTATTATAGACCAATCAGGAGCTCAACAAATTGTATCCTATAATAATGGTAGTCACTGGTTAGGACAAGAGTTTTCTCATGTCTTTCAGCAAACTGCAGACACTAAAAGATTTGCGCTCAGAGAGAGGGAGTAACTTCAGGAAGCATTGTATTAGAGTCGACCTACGCGGCCCTGTGCTCATTCGTCAGCAATTGCACCTTGTATATTTTAATTCACAAATCGTAAGAGACCGGTCCTAATCATTCTATAAAATATGATCATCTTTGAGAAGACTAGTATACAAGTATACTGAAAATCACCATCTTGTATGATTCTTTGGTCCTGTTAACGGAGCGCTCACTCCAAGCCAGAAGCGATTGGTCTCACAGTTAACACCAATTGATAAAAAAAGAAGGAAATGCGAAAGAAAGGCGCCCGCGCATGTGTGTGATGTGTGTGTTAGAGGAGAAAGAGATAACATTGAAACTTATGTAGGCTGTAGACAAGTCATGCTGTTATACTGGGAAAGACAAAAGCACATGAAACGTAAACAAAATTGTCAGCGGAACTGCACTACAATGGGCTGCTCAGACATGCCAAAAGGTGTTCATGGCAATGTGGTATCGTGTCACACAAAACAAAATTGTGACATTTTACGCCAGTCGGCAGAATGAAAGGAAGATGGGAAGGAAGAAGGAAAACCAAAGAAACTAGAAAGGCAAAACGAGGAGGGTAGCATGGGGGGGGGGGGGGAACTAGGCACCTTTACCACCATTCTGGCGTCTGAAATTTGAGCTTACTTCATTGAAACTTTAGAAAAGGTTTACATTAGTCAACTGAATCGTGAGAGATAGCATCTCGAGTCATTACTTGCTGAAACTCCGCTGGCTTCCTGTGAGTGGTGCTGGATGCTGAATTGTAGTGACAAATTGCTGTATTAGAGTGCAATTTTATGCAATATACAACTTTGGAGATTAGAAATGATGCAATGGGAGGGACAGGGGCAGTGGCGAAGGCTCGGGAGTGAGGGTGCACACCCTGAAGCGATTTTCGAATGGATTTGCTTTAATGAGTCTAAAGGACGTTTACGGTATAGTTTTTATTTCATTTATTTTTGTCGGGGGTAGGAAGAGGTGTATTTTTGACTGAAAGATGGATATATTTGAATAATTTGCTATCACAAATCGTTCGCAAACTATCAAAGTTTTCGTTACTTCTTCTGAAACTACTAAAATATTCGCGCGCTTGGATCGCTGTAACAGGATTCTATTTTTGATACCATTCCAAACGTGTTTGTTGAAAGAAATACACTTACGAGTTTTATGACAATTCCAATATAAACCCTTGGCGCGCTGTGCTCGCAATTTTCACAGTTTACATTACATGCATGGTGACCATTACTAAGGCGATAATGCCTGAAATTATTCGAATGAGATATAAATTCCGAAAATTTTAAGTTCAACCTCAGGATTGCATCAAGAGGCGATTATGTGGCACTCTAGACTTGTATTATGGGTAACGTTTTGTAGCATGGTGTTCATGATTTGAAGCAGTGAGGGCAGTGCTGGTCTAATAATACCTCCCTGTTTAAGGTATATTACGGTACTCATTTAAAAGTATATTACTCATTTCCAAAATTTCCGGGGCTTCGCCACGTGGCCCCCATCTTGGCATTGCCTCTTGGCCAGATCTGGGTCCCTGACGCAAGCCCTTGGACCCCGTATACACTTGCTTCGCTCTACGCAAGTCATTTTTCAGTCGACATTTTCTTCCCTTTAGTCGGCAAGGCATGGCACGTTCCCCTTTCCAATTAAAAATGCCCTGGCGACGCCCCCTGTCTGTAAGTGACATACTATAAAAGCGTATTGACAACCAGCTTGTAAGTCCGTTACCCGGGTTATCTACTTAGTCTGGTTGTTTCCTATTTTTTTCCATCCATGGTGCGACAACAGAGGGTTTGTTCAGTAAATTAACACTAATTAAATTTTATCTGAGATCATCAATGAGCCAAGAAGATTTGACGGTTTGGCTCTGCTCTCAATTGAAAACGTTGAAGCCACAAATTTAAACAAAGATGAACAAATTGAAAACTTTGCACAAGTGAAAGCTAGAAAGGCGACACTTTGAATACAGGAGAACATAAAGGTTGATAATCAAACACGTGCATTATCATGTTATGAAGGGTTTACCTATAAGTTTAACGCACCTTTTTGATATGACTTTCTTGCAGTATCAAGTTATAACAGAGTCAATAGACAACAAGGAAAACTATTGCACACGTGTATTTATTAATCTTTAAAGAATTGTCAAAGCGTGCACCGTAAAGGGCTACTGCTGTAATGCAATTGGGTTGTGATACCAATGGTTTTTGGGCCCCTCATTGCTCCTTGTCCATGAGCCCCAGAGGGTCTTGTTACGCCCCTGCTCTTCCTTGTCGTAAAAGGAATTTGAAGTCACATCTCTGGCATGAAATCTGACTGACTGCTGGTTTTCCTGGGGGAGGCATTCTCCGTAGCATGTTCTGTCTTTTACCTGATAACTGTGCGTACGGAGACTGGAGAGGCGACCAGGATCTAGCCGACAAGGAGCGGCTTCCGCCAAGGGGGGGGGGGGTGGGGGCCACCTGAAACCCTTACAAAACCCATGCCGGAACAATGTCGACAGGAAGTGAAGAGGAGGTTAATAGGGAACATTTGCACAATACTATTCCACTGCAGACTTTTACATAGTATCCGTATATACTTGAAGTGCCGATTGTCGTGCTGATATAGTGTTTATAACGGAAATATGACTTCCGTAAATGCATAAAGGTCAAAGCGAGCGAAAATTTCGAGGAACACATAAAATAATCAATACTCATTTTGTTAAAAAATCAACTGGGGTGACCCCTCCGGAGGATTAGATCGTATCCAACTCATGTGCTTCATGAACAAGTCAAACCTTTCTATATGAGTCGCTTACCGCACGGAATGACAAACACAAGAGAAGATATGCGATATGAAATGAATTTACCCCTGACCTTGAGATAAAACTGTGAGGACTACCGATAGCTTGGAAAAGCGGGAAGTGTTTGTACGTTTAGCTATACGGAACCGCAGAGCAAACCGAAAATTTTGACTTATACTGAAGAAACTGCCCTTTTTAGCAGTTCAGAGCAAAAACAGCTTGACCATCGCGCTTACTTCATACTCAATCGTACCGACTTAAGCTGTAGTGTATTTTCGCAGGCCGTATTTAATGCTCCGCAAGTAGATAGGAGTTTCCACAAAGGAACTATTAACCATTACGCAGATGGTGTGCTGCGTCAATAGGAGATAAATATTGCTGCCCTTTTTGTTTGCGCTTTGTCGACAGACAGGCTTGCAAGACTGGAGAATTCGAGCTCAGTCAGTCCTTAGCTGTTATTATTACTCGGCTGGTACACTGCGTCCGCGGGAGATATTTGACTGTACTGAGTTGGTGCAAAAAATCCACGGATAAGTATTTATCATACGACAGCGTTTTGCAGTGCAATACGCCATGCAGAGGTATTTATTGCTGCGCAAGTAGAACAGAACTCCCGCAAAACAAGTATTTCAGTTTACCCAATTGTTGCTCTGCTTTCACATGATACATTTATCTCTGCGCATTTAGGTGCTCAGCATCAGCAGATAGGGTTGCAGGGGTACGAAGTTGGGGTGCAGCGTCGAAAACTGAAGTGATATTATTGCGCGGCTGACAAGATGCTTCGCACAGAAATTTAACTGCTGCTTGGCTGTTGTGAAAGTCCTTTATTACCTGTTACATGGGAAGAGTTTTATAAGTTAAGCTAATTTAAAACAGACAAATGATCGTGTAATCCGCCTCACAAAGCTGTATTCTTTTTTAATTCAAGAGAATAAAACCGAGATCTTTTCAGAAAGCAAAATATCCTCTTCTCTCAGTTTTGTGACTCCCTCTCTTTTAGACTTCTTTATGGTCTGACCAGGGAGGTGATATTAGATAATAACACCTAATAACACCTCCCTGGTCTGACCATCATTGATCTCGACTAACAAAAAATAACGCTATAGAACTTCAATAGGGTTCAACTTCTCCAGTAAACTATGCAGCAGATTAATCCTTCCTTCCTACTGACAAAGTAGAAGCAAATCCTCTTAGCTAATGAAACAATAACCATGGATGTGTTGCAGGGGCGTCAATCCGTATTCAAATGTGGGGGGGGGGGGACATACATGACTTAGCACAAACTAATCCCTTTGGTTTTGAAGAGGGGGCGTCTTCCTATAGGCCCTTTCTCTCCCCCCCCCCCTTGACTGACGTTGTCCTATTCTAATAAGAATTATCATTTCAAAGTTCACATGACCATCATAGATGATCTGCCAGGTGAAATACACGGAGTCCACGGAATTACTTCAAGATGTTATTTTCATCATGTCCCATAATAGCTGAAACAACGCTTTGCAGCGTGGATCATTGTCGGAGATCATGGACCTGACCAGGCCCGTTGCTAGGGTGATATATTTGGGGTGTGAAGGTCCCAAATTCCGACCGGCCGGATGTTTCTTTCCAACTGAGTGGAGGCGTTTAAATTGCACTTTGTTATGCGCTTTGCGTTTTGTATACAACAGTGGGGATCCTTCCTTTGTCACTACATAAATGTGTGGTCCTGGGGGAGGGGTCTAAGGAAATTTGAGAAATTTTTGTTAATTTAAGGCTGCTTAGGTGCAAAACGGTGCTATGTTTGGGATATTTTTGGAGATGATCGTACATGACTGGAAAATGTCCATAATTTAGTGAATTCTAATTTTTCCGACTGGGTGGATGTTTTTACTAACTGCAGTGGCGGCGTCAGCCGGCGTGTAAATTGCACCTTTTTTATTCACCCTGCGTTTGTATACAGCAGTGGGGATCCTTCCTTTGTCACTATATAAAGGTGTCATCCTGGGGGAGGGGTCTAAGCGGAGGGGGCGTAGCCCTCCCCTTTGAGAAATTTTTGTTAATTTAAGGTTGCTTAGATGCAAAATGGGATATCTTTGGGATATTTTTGGAGCTGATCGTAGTATAGCTAAGGTGTGAAGGATTAGCAAGGGCGTTTTCAGAATGCTTTGTAGTCGTAAGTGTATTAACAATCACCATCTGCAGGCGCGGATCCAGAAATTTTGAGGGGGGGCCCAAGATGGAAAATCTCATGTGCACCGAAGGTGCACCACGAGCGCGAAGCGCGAGTTCCTACGCGTGGTGTCCAGGGGCCTGCGATAGGGCCCCTGCGGGGTCCAGGGGGCGAAGCGCCCGGAAGCTCTCGCAGTATTGCATTTTAAGAGCACAGAAATCGGCTCCAGTTCTTATGTCAATGAGATTTTTTACCTTTTCATGTTGCATGGAATTTGATGTGTATGGCTCAGTATAAGTTACTATATGTACCTGCAGAAGTTTCGGAGAATCTAAGTTATCTTAAAACTTACACGCCAACATTATGAGCCCATGCAGGTAACTTGAAATGATTTTTGCCATAATGAGTGTTTTATTTTCGTTATACGGCATTCAGGTATAGGACGTCAGATGAACAATTGCCAGCGAAAATTTGAATTTACATTTAAAACCATTGCTATTACAAACGGTGTCAATTCCCTTTATGTGTGTCTATCAATGAGAAGGTGGGTTCGATACTAAGTTTTCAGTTCTCATAAGAAGAGGAGGGTGTAAAAAATGAATATCAGTTGCTTTACATCCTTACAATGCTGGCTCCTCTGAAATCACGTTTATGCACACGAATAATTGGCTTATGGTAGAACCCCACCGATGAGTAATGCTAATACTTTTGGGACCTTATTGATAGTAAAAGGAGCAATTCAAGGCTAAAACTGCCCAGATCAAGCAAAAATCAAGAAATATAGAGAAGACTTTGCAACAATCGTGAAAGATTTCAACTGATTTTTGGTAAAAAGTGATAAAAAATAAATCCATCACTCAATAAAAACGTACCTGTCTCCGTAAGCGTAAACAATTGCGCGCGAAGCGCGCCGAAAATTTTCGGTAAAGAGCCTCCCGGGAGTTCTGCATTAATTGTACACTGAAAAGGGGGACCAACAGGACTCTCACAACCTGACGTCCATATGGGAGGAGAGATGACATATCACCTTCTTTACTGATTTCTGAAGGGTATACCCTTCAGAATCTATGACCGATGGTGCCGGCGGGAGTTGGTGATTGGGGGAACAGCAGATAACCGCTAAACCGTGCCTTTTTAGGCAGTGGGATTTTGTATACGCTATATGCAAGAGTGGCAGAGCCTTTTCTTGTTAGTACATGAGAGTGCAATCCCAGGAAGGGGTTTACCCTCCCCTTTGAGAAATGTTTAATTTTAGGGAGCCTATATGCAAAATGGAGGTATCTTTGGGTCATTCTAAAGTGATTGTATGTTTAAAAAATGTCCACAATTTAGTGAATTCTAATTTTCGTTCGGGTGAAAAAGTGGAGTAAGAGACGGTTAATATATTGTCTTCAAACCTCCTTAAGTCCCAGGAAAAAATCATGGGCGTGGATCCATCTCCAAAAGTGTGTGTGTGTGTGGGTGGGGGGGGGACTTCTCCACATTTGTGATCGCCGTCCTGGTGAAAAGAGCAGTGGTGGTAGCCAGAATTTGCGTCGCGGGGAGGCAATAAGTTTTGTGATCGTCGGCATGGGGGAGGGGTCTAAGGGAAATTTTTCTAGAACTGAATGCCCTCAGACAGTCAGATGCGATTTGGTGCAACAAAAGTGTACGATTTTTAGGTCATTTTTCTTCTAAAAATTTCGTTTTCCTAGGCATAATTGGAGTCTGTTCCATCATTTTTGAAAAAGTGAGGGGGACTTTTTGACGATGTCCCCCTTCCAAAAAAGTGAGAGGGACGCGTCTCCCCGTCCCCCCATGATCCACGCCCATGGGAAAATTGTACATGCAATTATACCTGCGTAGAGTCCACAGAAACATTCTTGGACTATAATAAAATATTTCCTTTACATTTTAAAAGGATATCCAAGGTTAACAGAGAACAGTAGGCGTATAGAGCCTCCCGGGAGCTCTGAATTAGTTCCAGTATACAAAAGAGGGACCAACGGGATTCTCACTACCCGACATCCATATGGGAGGAGATATGATATATCACCTTGTCTTTTTAGGTTTAGCAAGAGGGATGGTGGACAGACAAAATTCGTTTCAGAACTTGATTTTCGTCGTTATTGAACGTCACGGTAAAATGTTTGGAAAACAAGCAACGGCAATTACGTACTTTCAATCTTTCAAACCATGTGCTAGACTAGATTAGTCAAAGATCCCATAATGATGAGAGCCCTACAGAGAAGGAGATATACTTTTTAGAAAAATGTTTGCATTGGAATAATTTATTGCGTCATAGCTTTGTCAATGATATATGAAATCGGGTGTAAACCCTGTCGTATGCGCGCGAAGCGCGCCGAAATTTTGAATAAAATATTAGTCCATGACAAAACCTGCATTCAGAACCTGCATCGGACACTGTCACTTTCCCACCAACCTATGCTATTCAGAAACGAATCTTCTGACTGAGAATTCTTAAAAAGCACTTTTGCTCCTTTGTTCCTCCGTGAGTAGTTACCGAAAGCTATTGATAGTAAGGACAACTCTGACACAAGGCTTTACGCCAGCGGAGCGTGAGAAAATTTGGAATTTGTCAAGAATTTCCAAAACTTATGATAGTTTGAGAACAGTTTGTGAAAGAAAATGGTAAGAACAAATAAACCAATCATCAAAAATACATCTCACCCTCCACCCTCCACAGAAATCTGTAGCTTAAACGACTTTTGGGACCATTTTAAAAATTTTCAAGAATCGATGGGGGAGGGGGACACACGCCACCCATTGCCCACTGTGCCGACGCCACTGTCTGTAGCCTTTTGAGTTCATTTTAAAACTTTTCACAGAGTTTCGAAATCGAATAGGGTATGCACGCCGCTACTTTGCCTAGCTGCAACAGCTGGTGCTACTGTGCACAATAGCACGTCACCTGACAGCTTGTCTTTTGTATTCATTCTGCAAGGTCTGTATCGCGAAAACTTTGCCTCTCAATCCCTCTAGATTACAAAAACGTTCACTCTTTAACACAAAATTGTTACTAATTTCAGTGCAGATAGCAGGGCCCATACTGCATATGTCACGATGTTTACTTATTTAGATCTTATGTCAAGGATCATTACTCAGCTATTCACTTGTTTTCGAACATTGTAGCTCTCCTTTCGTGGCCAACAACTGTGAAAGATATCTAAAGCGGTAATCCAGCTATAGCTACACCCAATCCCTACAGAAATATAGGTACACTTTGAATACGTTCTTAGACAATTTTATTAATTTTTTGCTCTTTATTTTTCTTTCTCCTTTTCTTTTTTCTTTTTCTTCCTTTTTTCTCCTTTCCTTTTTTTTTCGTGGCAAAGGTGGGGGGGGGGGGCAGGCCCCCTGGATTCGCGCCTGCACCATCTATACCGATAATGGCTTCGGCGAAGCGCTCGGTAAAAATTTTTGAAAAGTGTTTAACAGGAACAACGTACTTTCAACCTTCCACAAGGGGGGCATGCAGTATGTTGTGTGACCGCTGGCCTGTGGGAGGGGTCTAAGGGGAGGGGATCAGGGGAAGGGGTTCCCCCTCCCCTTTGAAATTTTTTGAAAAATTAGTTGTCCTTACATGCAATCTGGTGCCTAATATGTTACCTTTTGAAGTAAAATTTGTGTTAAAAAATTGACGTATTTTTAGGAACTAAAAAAATAGGTATAAGTGTTGGGGGCATGGCCCAATGGGGTGTACCCATCCCCTTTGAAAAATCTTGAAAAATTCTGTGTCGTTTCATGCAATCTGGTGCCAAATATGCTACCTTTTGAAGTAAATTTGTGTTAAAAAAATTACGTATATTCAGGAACTTAAAAAAAAAATCGGAATAGTGAGGGTGGGCATGGCCGAATGGCCCTCCCCTCTGCCACTGATTGAATGATCCCATATTGATGCGAAGCCCCTACAGATGTTTGGAGATGTATGTCTGTTTTCGGAAAGTGTTGTGATCAAAATAGTTCCATGTATAATTACCTTTAAAATGGTCATGAGAAGGAGTGCAAACCGTGACGCATGCGCACGAAGCGCGTCGAAATTTTGTCATTAAATAAGATTTCCCTGACGAAATCTACATTCAGAATCTGCATCGAGACTTTTAACAATTGCCCAACAAACCTACATGTCACTCAAAAAGCCAGTCAAATAGAGCCACGACACTACTCTTTTACGCAAATGTGGGGGGGGGGGGCATTTGATATTGTGTCCCCCACCCATCGAAATGTGGGGGGACTTGTCCCCCCCCGTCCCCCCAGGATTGACGCCCATGATGTGTTGTTTGAACAGCCTTTAACAAAGGTACCCATTGTATTGTTATAATCTCTTGCCAGTGCTTCCTTAAGTTGACCATTGTTTGCTAAGCACACTGGCCAGCCCAAGTGAGTAATGAGATTATCTTATACTTGAGTGGTTTTGACACTTGGACTCGGCCACGGCCATACAAATGCAGGGTTGTAACATGCTGCATGAGCTACTGGGAGGGCAAAACGATGTATGAAGTTGAAGTTCATGATTATGTGTAACACATATCTCTTGCTGATATTTTTTGCAGTCACTAAGCTCAGCCAAATTCGGGAAATCTCAAAAAATTAAAGCAGAATTTATTTAAGAACTATAAACTCAGATGGATAGCTGAAGTTTAGCTGGTGATTCTCTTTCTGGAGGTTCTTAGTTTGAATATTTGCTGGCAAGACATTTAACCCCGACTGATATAATCCACCAAGTCAATTGTTGCTATATCATTAAAATATGAAAAAAAAACTGTTTTCCCCTTCGCTTACTTTTTTGTAAGCGTGGCCAGCTTACAGACTGAAAATTTACCACAGTAGCGTAGCCAAAGGGGAAGGGGGGAACCCCCACACACATTTATTCCCGGAGATTTTTGATATATTCACCGATGTTGTAGGTATATTTGCTTGACCACTATTACAGATAGCCTGTATGCCACGTTTATCTCACGAAAGGTATCTCAATATTGTTAAAGTTGTCAAGAAAAGGTTTAATTTGCTCACAATTGGTTTGAAAGTGATTTTTGGGGTGCGATACTGGCGCACAAATGAACAGCATCATATTGTGAGGTACATAATATGTCAAAAAAGAACATTTTTTTGCAACCAGTAGGAGCCT
The DNA here is from genome assembly GCA_029531755.1 of Holothuria leucospilota. Lineage (NCBI taxonomy): Eukaryota > Metazoa > Echinodermata > Holothuroidea > Aspidochirotida > Holothuriidae > Holothuria > Holothuria leucospilota. Next base: position 132,319 of record JAIZAY010000059.1, read on the forward strand.
CTTTAAAATCGGATAACCCCTCTAGACCGTACGGCAAAGTTGGACAACAGTAGGTCATTTATATTTTCTACACTAAATTTGAGAGAGATCTAGTCTAAATGTAAGACACACTTTTAAATTATTAAGGACGGCATAAAGCAAGTTTCGGTCTCCCAGTGCAAATCAATTTATACCTAAAATGTTTAATCTCTAAAGTTTCGTGGTGGAGGACACCAGACTCCCCATGAGTTTACCAATTTAGCGAGTACATCGTCATCATTGCCTGCTCATTGCAAACTTGCATGCAAAGTGGTAACACTGTACACAATGTACACTGTGCGACTCCTTGAGAATGTGTCTTTGTGTTTCTATTTTGATTGCCATCTATACGGCGATGGTTAATTTCAAAGGGAGACCCTTACACCCCCAGACCCCTCCTCGTTAGGACTTCTTGCTGCTTTTGTCGTTTTCTTTTGTGTTTTACAAAAGCCCTTGATTCACACCGGGTTTTGTCATAATTTCAATCAAGTACACTTCCTAATTATTCATTTTTTATAACTTGCATAAGTCGGTATAAAAGCAGCTATATTTGCAAATATTTTATGGGCACTAACGCCATTTTTCACTTTGCCCCTACACGTTGTTTCATTTTTGCCCCATAGCTTCGGCACGGAGCTAGGACCATAAATGCATCTATTTTTAAACAGTTGGTGTTCTAAAAAGTGAAAGAAAAATAATATTCTCAACACTGGATAAATCGCAGAGATGAACCATTGGTTTGTGCTAATTTATTGGATCATGTAATAAGGCTGATTCGAGAACACCTAAGCCGAATGAGAAACAATTCCGATTCCAGGGGCCATCATTCCGCGCCAAGTCCACGCCCATCACCCTTTGATTCCAAGTCAATTCTAAAGTCTGGCCCACAGGGAAATTTTAGGTGGACTGGTTGACCATTCATGTAGCAAACTGTGCACCAATCACAATGAAGCCTTAATTGACATTTTTGTAGTCAGAGTTCAGATGCAATCCATTTTTGCGGACCAATTCCGAGTCAAGTAAAAAACAAACGGACTCGAGATCGAGAGTGAATCCTGTCCTAACTCAGGAGTCACAGTCATGTCATGTAGAATGTCAGATGAACAGAAATGTTAGAATAATTCAATGATTTGCACTTTGTGAAAGCTTTTCATATTAAACCTTGTTTTCTGCTGAAACTGAAGCTGCTTTACTGACCAATATATGTAGAAGCAACATGGAATATGTGCACTTTAATATGATATATGCGGACCCTAAGTTGTAATAGTCAATTCCTCTTTTGCTTAACTACGCTCTTTCAATGCAAAAATGTATAATTAACTTTACAATCAGCATATTATGTTGACTCGGGCCTTCCTGATATCAATGAAATACTCTAAAACTAACTGTACAGTTTTCTTTGTTCCAAGAAGTAAGTTCACCTTGCCAGTACAGGGCTTGTTGAGGAGATGAAGAACCAATGGGATGGATTTATGATAATTCTTTTCTAAAATTTATCTTCACAACAGGTCTCTTCGATTGTAAAATGTCTATAACCGACATTCACTGCAACAATGAACAGTGCGATGTTAAAGCATTTAAGCTTGTTAAGTACTTGTTCTGAATCATCCTTAATTTACACACTTCTACTTCCTTTGGACTACTATAATTCTTGCTCGCACTTCTCTTGAAAACGATACACAAAACACAACTATCCTTCTCATTTTAACCCCATTTTAACATGCCACTAGCCAAGAACCGCCATTTCCTACACACCTCTTCCTCTCACACCATAAACATCTCTCACAATTAATTCCACGTAAATCACCGTGGCTTCGTAATTATCACTATTCACTCTCTCTTCCTCCTTGTGGACTCCTAGTACAGAGACTGACTCCAGCTGTATGCATATCCAATTTCTATTATTCAATGTGGATTTCTAAGGGTTTTGGCTTCAGTACCCGTTCTACTTTATCATTGTAACTTTCTTCAAGTGACCTCCGGGTATCTTTGCACTTCAACGTTACTACTCCTACTGGTATTCTGTCCATTATACACCCACCAGTCCTCTCGACATCTTACTACTCATCTTAACAATTTTCTTACTATTGTGGACATCTCCGTAATTATTCCTGAACTGTGGATGGACGTCGTTTTAATCTTGTCACTAATTCGTGACCCACTTTTTGGACCCTCAGTTACTACTCTTTGCGCCGCACTACGAATTCTACGCCTCCTACGACTAGACTCACATTTCACTGACCACGGCTGATCAAGTTAAGATAAGCTAATTTATACTTAATTCAAGGCCTTAAGATCAAAGAGCACTTTGATTGCATGTTGCTAACCTTGTACATATTCACATTATTTACAAGCAATGGTGGCGCCAGGTGGGGGCAGGGGGCCATGCCCTCCCCCCTTTCGGGGAATTTTTAGGTTCGTCGGGGAGTTTTAGTCGATACGATAATGTACGCAGTCTTCGACGACGACTAGTCGCCCCGACAGTTTACATGTTTTTTGCTCTCAAGGGAACAATTTCTCTAATAAAACCCCCAAATTTTCGGCGCCCTACGCGCGCTGTAGAGTCACTTGGGTTTCTTCAATAGTTTCATTCCACATAGCTAGATAGCACAAGTCCTGTCTACCTTACCAAGTAACATGTAGGCAGAGTACACAGTTTATGTAGGGGTCGAAAATTTCATCCCACATTGTAAAGTCTAGTTGCTGCTCTCTTGTGCGTGTGTGGGTGTGTCATGCGGTACATTCAGTAGGTAAGCGACTCACGGACCAGTTTGGCTATTTCATCGGGTAGTGCAAGTGGTTTCGATACAATGCATGTTATTCCCGATACGGAATACATCCCCTACAGCTTTTTTTTTCTTGTTCTTCATGATAACAATGTTTTTGTGTAAGCCTACAAAAATTTTCGCGCGCTTTGCATTTTCACCTTTCAGATTCAAAATCTATCAGTGCGCAACTCGAAGTCTTGAAGTATTAAGTGATATTATGCAAATATGCCCTGCAACGGCATGGGGTAGTTAGGCTCCTTCATAGCCCCTTCACACCACCGTCTCGACATAGAAGCTGTCGGAACTTGGGGTCGCTCGCACGGCCCGGCTTCCCGGGGGGAAAATTCTGTCGCCACCCATGGTCGTTTTACTTATTTTGGCTTTCAAAAGGGATTATGCGAAAAAACAAAAAAATATCGATACGCTTTGCCCACTCTTCCTAAGTCCCGTTATTTACAGCTAAATACAGCACAAGCCCTTTCCACCTTTTTAAGTAACTAAATAAGTAAACTACATGGATTTATGAAAATGTTGGAAATTTCATCTCATTTCGCTAAACCTAGTTAAATGTTCTCTTGTGCCTATGGTGCGGCACCGCACTGCTAGTGACTCGAGGAGGGATGTGCAATGTAAGCAATCCCCGATGGGGCCCAACTGCCCGGGCAATTGACCTATATAAGCTTTAAATACAGATTATCTTTGGTGCAGGCTTACCAGAAAAGTTTCGGGCGCTTCGCGCCCTTTCCAATTTCACAGTTTAGATTCCGGGGAATAACATTAAATCAGGGTGGAACGGGGCATGGCATGGTATAGTAAATAGCTTTTCTTTAACCCCCCCCCCCTCATCAACCCTTCGACGACATCGGGGCTTCGGGTCGCTGCCCCCGTCGAGGTGTCTACCCCCCATCGGGCAAATTCTGGCACCACCCCTGTTTACATGAAAGTTAGACACATATCAATACATATTCAATAATGCTGCAATTGTTACCTAATCTTGCGTACTGACAACCTCGAATGTTCTTGCCGAGATTCCATTCATACCTCTTCAATCCCGTAACAATTTTATCACACCGATCCCCTGAAAAATAACTATGGGACTGTATGCCAGTTCCCCTTTCCCTTATTTACACCGTATATAAGCCTAGGTATTACTATGAAATTAATATAGAGATTTTTCTCCCCACCCCATAGTGTGACGACCTTTTACAAAGGTTAGCAAATTCGTGAAGATCACCCCCTTACTTTCCACCTATTTCTTGTGACACGTGCTTCTACAATACTGACGTAACTACCATTTTAAACCAGCATTATACCGTACTATCACTGTTACTGGGACTCGTTTATAATGTTTTGTTGCTTGTTTTTCGATGCTGGCGTGTTTTATTGTATAAAACAGCGTTTACATTAACTCCGTGAAATAAAATTATACAGTGTGCGTACATCACGAAGTAAATACTTAGCTAAAGCACAAAATAGCGATATTACAGGGTATTATAGCACAAAGATGACTCACCTTTACAGTTCTTTCTACGAAGTCTTGCAAGGACATCTTTATCGTCGAACGATTGCGGTGGTAAGACATAATGAAGTCTACGAAAAAAAAAATATGCAAATAAGTTCAATAACATGAATCTATAGACAACTCGTAACCTTTCAGAAATACGCTAAATTCTTTAAAGGGCAATTCTCATCATTCCAGACAGTTCGAATTCTCCCAACTAAGCAACTTGTAGCTCCTCCCATAACTGTACAAAGCTCCTTGTGCAGACACAAACCTATTTTATAGCTTCAGGCCATGTCCCATTGTGCATACAAGGATATAATGTGTAATCCAAACACTCTGTGCATTGTGTGGACTGTGACGTTCTCTGCATTACTAGAATTTTCAAATTTTGATGTCAGTCAAAGAACAGTAACCAACTGAGAATTTTGATACCGCTACACCACTACACCAAAAATGCACTTTGGGGTGATGACTGCCTGTCTTTAAGGCTGGTTCAAGACTGATTTAAATTTCAATATAGCGCTAAAGCTACGAAATGGGAACATTAGCGGCTCGCCACAGGGGCACAGGGGGGGGACTTGCCCCCTCCCCCCCCCCAAAAAAAAAGAAGTTTGCAAAGTATGATCTTCAATTTTCCACATAAATAATAATAATAAATAAATAAAACATGTAATTCGAGATGGGTAAGGTCCTGCCTTTTCCTTGACTCGGTTTAAAATTAAAGAAGTGAATAACTTTCCCATGCAATGCGAAGGTTAAACATTAACAAAGTGCTTTCAAAACGAATTTTTTTCGGCCCGCTTCGCGTGCGTTTTCTTAGTTGCTTGTTTGCTACTCACTATACTACTTCAGACATCACAAATGGACCTACCTTTAGTGCGAAGCTGAGGTAACCAAAACAAATGATGACTTTGTGATATGTGTATCCTGATTAGCGTAGGCATCATAATGTCATTTTTCAGAGGGTAACGGTAAAGCTGGAGTTAAATGCCCATAATTTTGCAGACACTTTAGAACTTTCCGGGTCATTAGATACACAATCCATTAGCCGTATTGATTATCATCTACAACTGAAAGCAGTTTTGCCCCGGGTGTCACCTGGCCAGATTAGCATAGGTACCTGAAGTTGAAACAGGCATGTAGCCTAAACGTATTGTGTTTCCCATAGAAGGAGAGGTTTCCCTTCCCTTGTCCAAATTGACAGCGCCGTTGGTCCTCGAGCGGTATACCGTTATACCGTATACCGTTTCAGTTGATTTAAAATAAACACACTATAGAGTCAATCTAAGCTCAGTGTAGTGATACTTTTAGCCTAGCTATTTGTACAGTATATAGGATGAGACGTCGTTCTGAGTGATGGGATTTCCCCTCCCCCTTTAAAAACATTCGTTTCAGAAGGGTACTGAGATCCAAAATAGTGCTATCATTACATCGTTTTCAAGTGTCTTCAGTGCTCGAAATTTTCGTTAGTTTAAGAAAACAATCCAGAAAACCCACACGAAAAAAAAAAAAAACTATCCAGAAAACCCACATTTTATGGCTTCTTGACAAAGCTGAAACATATTGTGACACAATGAAAGAAACAAAATATTTAAAGGTGAGGCTTCTTTTATACAAATGAACCAAGCCGCTTTGCCCGGCATTTCACCTGCCTCTGACTCCCCCCCCCCCCATGGAGTAGCGATCGGCTGATATGGTTGTATTTTTATTTTTAAAGTAGTCAGCTAATGACTGACTGTCTGAAATAGTTTTTGCAGAACTCTTGAAAACTACATGGGGCATCGCTGTAATACATAATAATAACCATACCCCTATTGTACTATCCAGAGCTGACCATTAATATTGCCCGTGGGGGGTCTCCGAACCTCCCTAAATACGGATTTGAGTTTGCCCCCTCCCCAAACAAAATTTCTTACAGCCGCCCATGAATGGGAAAACTGCTGTTCAACTCTGCGCTAAATCCGTGATTAGCCTTCAGGAGCAACGGGGCACTATATATGTTTTTAGAGCTTTATAGAGCTTGAAAATTGTAAAAAAAAAAGACTTGTTTCCACATTTTCCCCGGGTCAGAAGGCTAAGCTACAAGAACCATATACATATATATATATATATATATATATATATATATATATATATATATATATATATATATATATATATATATATATATATATATATATATATATATATATATATATATATATAACGCTAATTCCCACCTTAAGGGGAAATTGTTACATCTGCTTGTACACAGGGCGAAAAAAAAGATAATAAAATACATAAGAAATAAATTCGCCCTAACGTCCAAACATATAAATTAACGTTATTTCAATGGCCAGCCATCCGTTCGTGTTAACAGCTAGGTGTCCGTAAATTTGACAACTTTGAAGTAATGGCATTTAGTTTGTAAATCAAGAGGGCGCCCTTGTAAGTTTACGTATTTCTATAGAAAAAGTGTGTGGAAACGTTAAGGCGAAACTTATATTTCACCCGAAATTTTTTTCCCCTTAAGGTCGACTTTTCAACAACAACTTTCCCCCTAAGTGCCGAATTAGAGAAATATATATATATATATATATATATATATATATATATATATATATATATGTATATAATTATTCCTAGCTCTTCCGGACCAATGGCGGAAATAGGTCAGAGTTGTACAGTGTTCAACTATCATAGCATTAAAGAGTAATTTTCGACCAACTTGAAACCTCATTGACTATTTCCAAACATATACAGTTCTTAGTCCAATATTGTGAATTTGTCAGTTATCATCGGAAATAAATCAAAAATGAGTGACTGACTGACGTAGTTTGTCCTTTCGGGCACGGTTTGGACCAGGGAGATGTTAGGAAGGAGATACAACAGCCCCAATCTGTCAGACAATATGTACTTAAAAATGATTCCAATCTTTTCAGGCACTGCTATTTGATTGACAGGTCTCTTTGGTCATATTGTTAAGTTCCTAATAACTAAACCCGTTTTATGATGTCCCCCTTTCTTTTCCAAGTAATCCCGAGACAAAGGCCATTGTCTATACATGCTTTGAAGCAAGGTTTGTTTCCGCCAATGAACAAACTTTAATCAGGATTTTCAGTAAAACGACTGGCAACAATCGTTTAAGTAATGTACTTTTATTGTGCCCCCACGATTTTTATACGTTACCTGCTGGAAACATTGTTCAAGTCTACACATTTCTCTTATTTTTTAGCAAATTTTCCCATCATTTAGAAATATATTTGAAAAGTAAGTTGTAAAGAAATTCTTAGCTGACTTTAAATGAAATGATATTTTGTAAGACGAATCGACGAAAGGTTAGAATTGCACATTTATGCATGACGGCTGGCAATAAAAAGTAAACAAGTTCAACGTTAGAGGTGTGTCTTCTCATTTTCATTTTCACAATGCATCACTGATCTTAGTTGATCTACGTATTGAGACAACACTTTTGAGAATAGAGGCAAGGTAACTGGTAAACAAACATTGCTTCAAAGAGTACTTAGAACGTTGGATTTCCTTCCTAACACCTCCCTGTTTGGACCAACTCGTGTTTACAGTACGTGTTAGTGACAAGGCGAGGGCGTAAAACACTTTTCTATTAATCTCATTGTGATGAAACTTTTACATTTCAACAAAACCAAATACGAGTAGTACGATAAACCAATTTGAAACAGATTGCTGTTATATATAATAAATTTAATGGAAACTTCAAGTCGTGGGAGGATATGCAACTTTAGACACATATTTTTACTGAGACAAATATCATTTCAAATACATTATACGGAATGATTGACTGTTTTGACTAATTCATAATCTTTAAGGTTTTCTTGTCATTTTTTTTACGATACAGCCCGTGCAACTTAGTATTACGAGTTTTGTTTTTTTTTCAAATTGCTTCAAATTTGCTATAATGACAATACTACAAATACTTCCTCCATGGCGGTTTTTATTATCATGAAGAAAAATTATTTTGAATACATAAGTTTTGTGTGCCCTTTGCGTCGAACTATTTACACTTTACACCAAACGGCAATCTCGACAACTACAAGGCTATAGGAATACTAAAAAATAACATCCAAAAATAGTTTGTTGCCAGTGTACCACGACCACTCATATACATACCTTTGGCTTTCCCAAACTAAAATAGGAACTACCTCTGGCTACTCACTTGCTGGAAGATCTGGGACCATAACGAACATTTGATCAAGCCGGCGGAATATATCTTATGCTAGATACCCCCTTGCTTTCCCACGAAGATGTCCCCAATTTTCCCTCTTTCTAAATTGCTAGATTCAAGAGGGCATACACAGTTTTATAAACAAATTTTCCCAGACAAAAATGAAAAAAATATTGACCAGTTCGCCTGTACCGTTACGTGCCAAAATACCGAACCATGGGCAAATAGACAGACCATGGTAGACGCAAAAATATCAGTATGCTTGCCAAAATAGAAATAAAAGAAGAAGGAAACAAGTGTTTTGTATTTTCACGGGGTAGGTCCGCGGCTCACTATACTTTGATCTTAACTAAAAAATCCTTCAAAGTAAACTAACCTATTGTTATCTGTAGCTCCGCCCGTTTGTTTGTTTCTGTTGTCAAACCAGGGAGGTGATATTAGACCTCCCTGGTCAAACTCATTTTTCCTCACTTTCTTTTCGCTGTTTCTGTACTGTGCAATCTTCATAATACATCTTCAAACTCTAACCGAATGAAATGTACGTTTTTTAAATTTGATTTCACCAAATGAATAGCTTCTAATCACTCCCGTCTGACGAAAGGGTAATGGTTTACAAATCTTTGTAGAGGAATCATGGTTTGCTACACTTTTTACCGTACCTGACCTCACCACACAGTACATGGCGTAGAAGACACGTGACGTCACTCAGCCAGTACTTTGCTGGTTTATACGTGGTCAGCAGGGACCGGCAATCATATCAATTACATAACTTTAAATGTTTATTATAGTACCTGTCACTTGCAATGTCAGGCAGATAACATCTGTATTTTACTGATAACATCATACATATCAAAGTATAGAAGAACATTACAAAGAACCTAGCTAAATTAGAAACTGACCACACTTTCATTTTGCAGACTATAGCAACATGCACTACCCCGTCGGAATTTCAGGAAACCTCTCATCACGCAGTTTTGATTAATGTTGGACTTGAATGAAGCTATGCAAGAAATGTTCACGGATTGAAGGAAGTACGGTACTTTAAATATGAATTCACTTCTCTGCACTAATGCAGATTTTTGTTTCTAAGGATTTGTGAGACTTTTGCACCCGTAAAGTACACCTTTAGTCCTAAAAACTGAGCTTCTGGTTGACCTCACCTCTCAAGAAACGAAACTTATTCTTATCAATGACGGGTTCATTAAATTGTGTTATTCTAGATTCCTTACTGGATCTTTTTGATGTCAATCAATTGCATTTTCTCGGGTTTCTATTAAGTCTTCCTTAATGACTTATTGTCTTTAGGTATATAGGTCAAACTTGTAGGTTTTGCACAGTTATCTACACTCGTACTCTTTGGAATGGTTTTGTACTCTTACTTATACTTACAGATTTTGGAAGTTATACACTGGGGCTAATGTAAAATTTTGTACTCGTACTCATGAAAAGATGTGTACTCGTATCCGTACTCACAACCAGAGGCACTCTACTTGTACTCAGCCTCATGACAGTGTATTCATACCACAAGTCTGATATGGGTTGTATGCCTATATGTAAGATAAAGCTATGTGAGTAGGATGTGCAGTGCCCGGTAACGAGTACCTCTTACAGTCTTGATAAAAAGTTGTCTATTTTCAAAGATAAATATTAACTTTTCTTATTGCAACTGCAAACAGGCACCTTGTACCATCCCCCCATCAAGTATCGACCTGTATTTACTTTGATCGGTATGAAAATTATAACGCACAGATTTAAACTTGATTCAAGTGAATTAAAAGATAAAGAAAACAAGGTTTACATGTCCCTAAGATTTTGCTTTAGATTGAGATTTTTACTTCAAAAGATGATTTACTAATGGTAAAAGCCATTAAAGTAATAAATATGTTAACAAAATTATCTATTAAGAATCAGGTCAATGGAGGCAGGGGCGGGATCTAAATCAAACATGTTACCCCTCTTTAGCCCTCCATGACATTGGTGGTTTCAAAAATCACGAAAGGTTTCATTTTCAAGGAAAAGAGACGATTCGCGTCTCGTAATAGTATGTTTATACCGTATACCACACGACTAATACAAGATAGTGACGGGCAATTATAAAATGAAATTCCCCTTATTATAACCTGCAGGCTAGTTTTAGGTAAAACTTTACTAGGAGAGGGCGGGGTTTGTACTATTAAGCTAAATGGAACGGCTCGATGACAAAAATAAAACAATAAAACTCAACAGCACGAAGAACGTTGAAAATTTCCTACTAAAGAATCTGTCTTCCAGCTTAACCGTCGGACAACTGATCACTCTGTATAACATACCTCATCGTTACCAATAAGACTTCCAGACGACATCTTGAAAAATCCCCGACAGAAGAAGCCTTTTCTGCCAAGTGGCAATTTTGGTGCTACCCCTCGAAAACTGAATGCGGTCCCCATTAAAATTATAGAAAACAAACAAACACACTTATTAGGTCAATTTCTGTTGGTATGCGGATATCACTATTATCGGTTATATTTTCGTTAGTAATTCAAACTGTATTATAGCCAACTCACTGTAGTCACGTCAAACGCAGGCATCACAACACGTCTGCATATTCCACAATTAGGTTTTATAACAATTCATAAATCTCAGGGGCTACTTTGCTATCACTGAACTCATGCAGGCACGTAACCAGCCCAGCCACATGATCTTGGTTTCGAGCCGATGGCCGGGGCGGAAACCAGCAAGCTTTGAAGTAGTTACAAAATTATATAGGCACTAGAGTGAAGCACTGGCTACAGGACCGTAGCCTTCAGGGAGGGTTGTCCTACTCAGGGGGAGTTGCCCTCCCCCTGACATTCCCAAACCCAAAATGAAAAATGGCCTACTTAAAACAAATAGGCCTACTAAAAATGCTTAATAATCCTTTACTTATTATGGTTTTAAAACCCCTAAAACCTGGCATATCGCACAATTGAAGGCTATTTTTTCCACAATTTTCCGGGGAGGTCCTCTAGACGGGCTCTTATGCGTGTAACTCAGGCTGAAGAACAAACCTCCTTCCTCATGCATAATGCACACAACACAACTGAAACCTAAACTTCAAAGATCTTTTTGAATTTTTTCTCATGAGACGCCTCAGCATGCTCATAGATCGCCTATAATAACCCGAAGTTACATAATAAAATGAATACAAATGTGAAGTAACTTTTAGTCTTACTTTTCTCTTACAAGACGATTTTACTGAACAAGTTTTTTCAAGTTTCACTTTTGATCTTGAAGTCTTCGTTGCAAAGTATGAAGTATTTTATTTGTAACTGTGTGACAGTGTATGTTTTGTGATCTCGGGAGGTTGGCTACTTAAAAAGTAGATCTTGGGTCAAAAAGGTTCGGCACCTCTGACCTACAGGCTACGCTAGGAACAAATCGATGGTGGCCCTCCAAGTAGCCCACTCAGAAATTGAATGGTCAATACTGGATGTAGCATGGCACCGTGCCATACCACAACCGAAAACACAATCAATAATCAGAAATTTTAAAACATATAATCAACTTAAAGCTTTGCCAATGTAAGCAACAGTTTGTATCCGAACACCATTAAAATGATAAAATTTCTCAAAGGAGCGGGCCTTATACAACACCCTCTTCCTTACGCCCAGCCGAGAAAATAATAGCAAAAGGCACAAAAAATGGGAGTTCCTAAACATGACACCATTTGAAAACTATCTACACTAATTTACACTTACACTATTTTAACGGTATGTACACAAAACTGTGTAAAGAGTAGGTGTGTCTGCCGGCATCATAGGCCCCAATACCCTCCCCGCCTATGGAAGAAAGACACTAAATATGATCAGTTGGAAGCTTTGCAAAAGACAGCACCAATTTTCACCTAAGCAAACTCGCAAAATCTTCAAGTTTTCCCGTTTGATCGTCCTCTTACCCCTCAGGGCGGCAGTGGATGACAAAAAGGAGCCGCTTGAGTGGCACCTATCCTAGGCACGCCAATGGACGCTATCATGACCCCCCCCCCCTCCAGGAATTTCGCCCAGGCTAAGGTCCTTGGCTATGATGTATACAAATAGCCTGGTACTAATGGGCTACGATGATTACGATTTTATCTTTTAAAATATTCTTACTCGAACTTAAAAAGAAAGAAACCTCGCCCAGACAATAAAATTTATTCTACTAAGTTTACTTCTAGCTTCTCCTTCACTTATAACAAAAACACTTGTTCAGTGCAAACAATTGTTTAATAAGACACTTTCTTAGAGAGAACAAATGCCAAAATATTCTGACATATTTTCGGATAAAAATAACAACTTGGCTGTCATTGAACGTCAGTATTAAGGGGGGAGGAAATCCCTTACGGAAAATACTGGAAATTTTTCAGCGTTTGGATGCAAAATGGAGTTGTATTTGGCGATGTTTTGGTGTTATATGAACCATTAAAAACAATGCTTGTATTGTCAAAATGACAATCAGTAGCTTTGATTAGATAAGTTACGGTATTATTGTTTAAGGACGATCAAGTTTTGAGTGAGGTAAGATAAAATCATATAAATGCTGTTGTCATGGATAGCCCGTACGTTAAAATGGCATGTGGCGTGTGCATGATTTCGGAGGTAAGGGGTACAACTTGTAATTCCCCCGACTGATATGAGGGAGTGTCACAAGTGTTCCGAAGGTGCTCAAGGATCCACTACTCTCTAAATGTAAAAGAGTTAATTTCACTCTTCGACGATTGCCTACAGTGACCACTCTCTGTTCTGAGTGGAATTCCACTCTGCCCGGAGTGGTAATTCACTCATTTGGAGTGAATTACCACTCCCAGCAGAGTGAAATTTCACTCCAAGAAAGAGTGGTCAATGTAGGCAGTCGTCGAAAAGTGAAATTCACTCGTTTACATTTAGAGAGTAATTTGAACGCATGGGGTCCAGGGACCCGCGTTAGGGGTTTGAATTCTAGGAGGCAAAGACCCCGGGAATTCCTGTAATATATTGTAGACTCTGGCTTAGACTGCCGAGAAATTGCTTTCAGAGGCTCTATTTATTAGGTTATATTCCGTTTCAAATAATTAAGTGGATCCAGGGTGAAAGTACAATTCCCAGTTTTGCATGACAATGCAGTATCATCAGTATATTTTACGAATGAGATAAATTTATCTGACTTTTGACTTAACAATGGACTTTACAATAGTTAAACTTAACAAAAGTTCTAGCCTTAAGGCTGATTCATACTTCAGTGTAACGTTTAAAGGGTATGAAAGTTGAACACTGTACAACTCTAAGATGTGTCAAAGATTGCTCGAAAAAGAAACCCATGACCATGTGTGGTTCTTATAGCCTTTTAGCATATGTAAATTTGGAAGTATAAGGCAGCTTTAAAGTGACAAAGAAAGTTGAAATCCTGAGGTAAAAATTAGGTTTATAAAGTTTATATTAAAAACCTGTTACATCAGGTATAATTACAGGAACAGAAGTTTGAGATGGAAGCTGGCTTGTAATTCTCCTGACTGGTATAGGGCGGGACTTAAAGGAGGTTATTTTACAGCACATTAGAACTAAACACAAAATGGTGCAGATAATTTCTCCTCTCAAGCCAGTGCAATTGGAAAATATTAAGATAGATTAACCGATAATACGTATATTTCGGAATGAAAATTGAAAAATTGAAATCACTAGATGTTGAAGATTTAATTTCTTACATACATTACAAAAACAAGGATGATACATGTCTGAGGACTACATTTGAAAGAGGAGCAGCGTGAGTTCGTCGGTGATACTATATACGATACCCATTCCTCTATGGAATTCTGTCTTTCGCTTGTATCACTGCTTCAACCAATTTAAATGGTTTCTTAAAACTGCTCTGTTTAACATAACAGTTTTGAAGTGTATTCTCGAATTCTTGACCCAAAGTATAGTTTCGGTAATGAAAAATAATTAATAGGGCAGGTGTTAATAGAAACGTAAGGTTATGATAACGCCATTTCAAATCGAATGGGTGGAAGACTATTGTAGGAACAGTGTTATCTTTCTATCATGCAAACATGACTGATAATGTTATAAGCTGGTAGATGTATAAAGAATTTCACTAGGGACGGGTGTTACTTTGTGAGGAGGACGATTTCAAAACGTTACTTAAAGAGTCTTTGAGGTTGCTATGACAAGTCACTACAGTAGCCAAGCTTGTACATAGGTAAGGTTGCGCACCTGGAGTCAGTGCAGTCCTAACTAAAGTAGCCACAAATTGTTCTAGTTTTATCGCGGTGGAGAGCAGGGGAGGGTCGATGACGTAGGCTTGTCTTTTGACCTATTTAATTTCATGCTATTAAAACCTGACAGAAACACTTTCTATAGACATGAATAAAAGTCTTTTTATTCCGATCCATCGTTTATTGCTGATTGCTACCAACAATACGTTTTTTGTAACTATTTCCTATATCGGGTATCTTATATGCGAGTACTCTTTCAAATGATTTACGAAAACAAAAGGGACGAGATAAATGTGTTGTTGGTATTAATAGCTTAAACGTTTCATAGATTGAGGGATAAAGGCATTTAAAAAGTAATGTTTTCAAGAATTTGACACATTACTTCCCAGGTTCTCACCAAAAATATTACATGCAAATGGTTGTATTTCCTTTGACCAATTTCAGTAGGGATCACACATCCAGTACCTGGGGAAAGAACTGTTGTTAACACTACTTTTCAAAGCACAGTGCAGTTTTTAATACTGTCACTGTCATAGTCGGTGGGTTTGTACTTTCATGTTTAATTAAGTGTGGAGTAACCATTTGATTATATTCCTTTACAGAATGTCATCTCTTATGACCTTCTTGGAGAGAATCCTACCAGGTGTGGATTGAGAGGGTGGGGGATAACCCCCTCCCTTGACTAAAAAAATGAAAGGACAAAAAGAAAGGAGAGGGAAACAAGACAAAACAAAACAAATAGCAAAGTATTAACAAAATTGCCTAAAACGTATTCAAAATATATTTTTCTACTAGGGTTGGGTGTAGCTTCAGTTAAAATCAGTCTCAGAAATCAATCACAAGGGTTGACGAGGAGAGAATAGCTACAATGTGCGAAAACAGGTGAATGGCTGAGAAATGCTACCGGTCTACAGATCTACGTAAAAATCATGATCTATGCGTTTGGGTACGACTACCTGCATTGAACTGATGTAACAAATTTGTGTTAAAGTGTGAAAATATCTGCAATGTGGGGGGTTCAGATGCCAAAGTTTCGCCTTACAGGCCTTTTAGATTGATTAAAGACGCCAGACCGGCAAGGGGACATGCTATAGTGAGTATCGGTGCCCGCTCGAGGAAATGGAAGGGTCATGCTCCCTCTTATATACTCCGGGGGGGGGGGGGTAAATGATGTTAAAAAGCTTTGAAGCTAAAGATTTCTGCAAGTGGTAGGGAAACTAAGTGGTGGATTTATCCTTATCATTTGCTATCACAAATCATTTGAAAACTGTCAAAGTTTTTGCAATTCTTTTACATTATTTCGTAGTTTTTACGCTCTTTGTGCGCTTTTAGTCTCATTACTGCAGTTAAGAAGAATATAGTCTCAGATACATACGTATTTTTTTACCTGTAAGCCATCTGCAATTAAATGTCGATTGTTCATGTGCGTAGACGTGGTAACAGAGGGGCACATATTTGTGCGAATGTCAAGCAATCAACACTTTTCGCTTTTTCTACTCTTGAGAAGACATATTATGAAAATTGAGTTCTTGACCGAATTGTGAGGTAATAGACTCCCTTTTCTGATTGTCAAACAAGTTTCTTTTCTTCTTTTTCTTTTTGGATCTGGGGTGATAGTGCCACTGTGCAGAATTTGCGCGCCCCTATTTTGTAAATGATGTGAGTTTTAAAACACAATTTCCATGAGTGCGTTTCAGTTGGCCCTTTATATCTTACGACCCAATTTAAAGCACTACCACGGCGGAATATTATTCTGACCCAAACAAAGTTCCGAACATTGGAGGTACATCTAGGACTGATCATTAAGAGGCTATTATCCAAGTGCAGCCCAACATCATGAGTAGGCTATGGTAAAACTTCGCGGTTTTGTAGTGTGACGTGGATAATTCGAAGTATATGTGTCTGTCGTAGACATTTTCAGTTTTTTTTTTTTTTTTTTTTGCGCGCACGCTTAACGGACACACATTCCTGGTAGATGATGAATGTTTATGTCTATATTTCTAAATACACGACCCTTTGGCTGTTCCGACTCCTATCCCGCTTCCCTTCTATTACACACTGATCGTCGGAATTCGCATTGCTTGTTTCATCACTATTTTGTAATAGTCCCAGGGCTTTCCTGTGTGATCTTATGGTGCCAGCATTGGAGGGGTTCCAAACAACAGTCAAAATATTACTAAATAATGAAAGGTCCTAACCATGTTATCAATTCAAAGTTTTACAAAAGATATACTACCATTGTGCATCTAAGCAACTCACGAAAAATTGTCAAGGGGGTGAGTTGTCATCCCCTCTACCACTCAGCCCATTATAAAAAAAAAAAATACTGAATTATGATGAGAATTAAATATATATGATCAGTGTGAAGCATCCAAAGATAGCACAATTTGCACGTAAGCCACCTTAAATGAACGGAAAAGTCTCAAAGGGGAGAGGGAACCCTTTCCCTCATACCCCCACCTTGGGCTGCAGGTCTACACAAGGTGAAGAATGATCCCCAGTTGTATAAAAATTAGAGATACGGATACAAACACTTTACACGGACCCTCGGGCTTATCTGGGTTTGATTACGATATCATCTGTGTTGTCTCCCAAACCAGGCGCGTACCTAAGGGGGCGAAGGGGGCAGCAGTCCCCCTCCCTTGCGAGCATATTTTTGGTATTTTTTAATGTTTATTTTTACAATAGTTCTAGCGTTTCCCTTATTTATATTAGGTAAATAGGCCATTTCCAGCAATCTGGGAGGCATTTTGGCCCAAAATTTTCTTACACTCTACCGAATCAGTCTATGGGTTCACCCGACAACTTCCTGGCTATGCTCCTGTCCCAAACATCGACACCCTCCGGGGCCTCTGATTGCGCCGACTATTGTGTTCAACCCACCCTTCGAAAATTTCTTACACAAAGTATACTAACGACAAAAAGTGACACCAGTATGTCTTGCACTGGAGAGAGGGCGGGCCAAATGATTTCACATCAGGGAGAATAATAACATCTCCCTGATCAAATCGAAATTTAAAATAATCTACATTGACGCATTGTAATTATTCCCCGTGACAAATCGTCTGAAGATTATCCACATTTTCGCTCCTTCACTCTCAGTTCAATGTTTCTTCTTCACTACCACCTCGTAACTCAACAGTAAATATGTACAAAATGTTCTGCATGGGTGTGATTATGTTTGAACAATTTTATAACTAACTTGTGAAGAGGAGAAATTCTTTCCTCTCCTACTAGTTTTGAAAAGATAAACATATTAGAAACAGAGTTGTGCTCTCTAACGGATTACAATGCGTTGATAAATCAGAATGATCTTCCTTAGCGAAAAAAATGTGGTTAGGAATCTATAATTGAGGTGTCTCAAAGTACTGCCTGAATGCATTATTTACCATGAAAAACCGTCTTTTCATAGAAAAACTTTCGGTCGCATTGTACAATATATTGTTGCAAATCACGCCTTGTACCAAACTGACCTTATTACGAAAGTGAAGTTACTCGTTATAACACTCATCTTTCTCAATAAGGCAAAATGAATATATGCCGCTTAATTTAATGCAAACGTCCAAACTTTTGATATAACGTCAGATTTGGGCCGATACCTCACCAGTTGCCATTAAAGCAGTGAGGTGTTATTAGCTAATAACACCTCCCTGCCCTGATTAAAGTAACCTGTATTGAGCTATTAACATCCAATATCATAAAATATGAAATGATATCAAATATGCAGAGTCAACTGGAGCCGATATCTATGTTCTTAATATCAAATATTGAGAGAGCTTGCGCTCTGTCCCTGGGTCCAACTAGGGGCCCTTACCTTCTGTGCACTCGACATTCTCCATCAAGCCCCATCCCCTACCCCTTCGATATTTTTGGACCGCGCCTGACTCACATTACTGTTCCTCCTTTCATTTCTGTCTCCCCAAGCAACGTTACACAAACATACCCTCACACGCACTCATACACGCAATGCTTGACATGTCCATAGAATGTCATCCTTCACAGACGACTTCATTACACGACAGCCACCTTGAAGAGGCTTCCGGCTTCTGTTAGAGTGCAATGGAAAGGGTAAAATGGTTTTGTTTCTTTTGGAGAGGGAGAAATCCTGAGTAGGTTGCTGTGCCTTGTAAGATGCATCTACACATTTTTTTTTCCTTTTGGATTTTGAGATATCGTGTTTTAGAAATTCTTACTTCTAACAGAAAAGTTTGATGCTTATAACTATTGCATTTTTCAGCCAGTAGACTTTTATGATTATCTGTTGTTTCATTTTGTACCACATTGTAGGATTTTTAGAAATAAAATTTTCGACTTTATCTTTCTTGGGAAGTATAAACATCTAAACATGATATCTCAAACAAAAGGGATCAATTTACATCTAGGCCCATATCACTGAAAACCGAGGTCATGAAAGTCTGAGCAAATATGGTTATGAGTATCATTTATTTTACAATATGAAATGTCTTTAAGGTAAATAAAAATACCCGCTGTTGGAAAACATTACAAAAATGCACCTATATTGCGATGTACATTTCAAATGCCTTGGCCTAATCTGGTTTGTCACCGACTTCCGTATATGTCCAAAGCAACCAGGTTTAAAAGTGACTGTGAAATGATGCTTTTAAAGTTATAACACAAGTCTGCACACTGAGGACTACAGTAACAGTTCCGTATCGTTAACACACTGGAGTAAACATGGCATTACCATAGTGCATATTTCAAAATATGCTGTATTTATTCTCATATTCGGGGGTGCAAGAAAATACCCAAGATTCCGAACTCTCATTGGATAGCCGTCCAAATTGTCGGATTTGATTCAAATGTGTGCTAGTTCTTGGTACTATTTTAATTTTATGGAAATAGAGCTCGATTTTATGGCCATACGTAATGTACTAGTTTTCCTCTTTTGCAAGTGTCAAAGATGTCAAAAGGAATTTTCAGATTATGAACCAATTTCTGATTATGGGAAGAAATGTGAAACAAAATCGAGTCAAGCGTGTGGTTGTTTGAAGCAAAAAATGCGGCCAAAAATTTACCCAACTATAAGCTGCTAATTAGCAATTAATTGCCCAACAAGTAGGTAAAGCGAAAATATGCCCAACCGTTGAATGAAAGCTTGTCGCCATTTAACCAGTAATTGAATAGTACAATACACATGCATGGAAGGGAAGTTTTTACCATCAAAAGTTTGACCAACATCTAAGCAATAACTTTTGCCCAACAAAAACATTGCCCAGTGTTTTAAGAGTGTAGGTGCTGGTGCAATTTAAATCAGAACTTTATATTAATTACCAAGGAAGTTTTTTAAATTGTTAATACCCTTTAGCTACATCACTGCAATATTTTTCTTTCAGTAGGTGCCCGAAAAATTCTCAGCATTTTGCCCGAATTTTCCAAAAAATTTTCGGTTGGGGCTGCAGCCCCCAGCCCCCTAGCCCCCATCCTCCTACGCCCCTGACCGCCTTTATTGCACAGCCATGAGGGAAGAATTTTTTTTTCTCAAGCTCAAGTCTCTGTCATCTTCCGATAACACGAACTCTCAGTACATTGTCAAATGCTTTCCAGGCATGCATTTTTATGTCGTATGTTTTTTTTTTCTAGAATTGTGTTGAAAAACACTTTGATTAAAATAAAAATTTATCGGTTTTGGTTTTTGTTTTCTCTTTTACTTCTGAAGTTGCCTGCTTTCATCTAGTATACTGCATTGTCAAATTCGAGCTGTCAATAAGCAAGAGAATTTACCAGTGGTCCTGCTTTTTCTGTCCGGAGTCATGGCACGAATCTCTGTGATTGGCTGCTGTAAAACAATGAATAGTGAAACTAGTTTTCAAATTCTTCCTGTTTTTCCCTTTTTATTTTCGTCCTATGTGGCCAGCTTAAAGTATTTCCTTATTGCTACCTCATTTAAAGTGCAGCACGGCAGAGCGTTACCTTTGAAGGTTTGATGTAACTCCGCCAATAACGAAGTTACTTTAAGGAGACCGCTTTTAGGTCCCTGGTGTGGCCTAAGGGAGGTTACAACCGAGGAAAACCAGCAATGATGACATTTAAATTGAACTGCGAGGGCCCTCCTAGAACAGACAGACTGTATACCTTTCAAGTCTTAATTTGAAGTCTTAAGATGCAGGTTTGGCTGTAAATCTCTCACAATATACAATGATTGGGTTCAGTGGCGCCGGCACGGGGGTTACGCCCCCCTCCCAGCTCATTCCCCATTGCACGCTGATCATGTTAATTCTGATTGGTACGTAGTATTTTATAACATGCTGGCTAGTCCTCAACCCGTTTTGATTCAACTATACTTCCGTTTAGATTATTTCCTACTAGAAGCTGTTCATCTGGAGTCTCGTACAAAATTAGTAAACAAACGATTTTGTGAAGTACTGATGTGCTCCCGTGATGTGTCATTTGAGTGTCAATTTAAAGATAATGCTATCCCAGAGCCCCCGAGGGGGGTGCCGTTCTGTACACACTTAAAAAGTTGGGTAATTTAAGTTGGACACTTGTGTTTATGACCAGTGTGAGGCATTCCTTTTGCCAACATAAGGCCTTTTAAGCGAAACACAATAAATAGGGATTGACCAAATTTTGCGCAAGCCGCATACGTAAATGTGATAAAAGCATTGAACATATGGATATGTGAACGTTACGTGCGAACTTACGTCCACGGTCACTAGTTCATGGACAGACCGATGATGGAAGTCCCAGATTACCTTGACGAATTGTGGTTTGAGGGTTGTAGATTGTGTTTGAGAGTAAACATGTGCACAATGTATTTTGTGCACTACTTGATGTTTATATCGAACTTATAATCAAAACGGTAAAAGAAGAACTAGGTGCCGCAAGCCTAATTTTTTTCCCACGAGGTTATGGGCAAATTTCATTTTCAAAATTTTTCAAATTTGTTTCAAAAACCATGGTTAGGGTTATTTTTAGGGTTAGGGTTACATGGGTTAATTGGCCTGTTCTTTCATAATCCGGTGTCAGAATTACAATAAAATGGTCGGAAAGCTGTCATTTTGGAATTAGGGGTGTGGCCTATTTCCAAGAAGCTGATTGGTCCATTGGAATGATTTGCCCATAACCTCGTGGAAAAAAATGCCCGTGCCGCAAGTGAGCCCAGGCAAATCTTTCGGCCCACCCAGGCTAGCCTAGCCTAACGATAGGCTAGGCTGTACTTTAACGTGTGAGTTTGAACTTGGGTAGCCTGGACTCGGTTAGCCTAAAGAATTGGGCTTGGGCTTACTAGCAGCATCATGTTTTTTCCTGATCGTTTTGATTATAAGTTCGATACAAACATTGAATACTGCACACACTATCCATGTGCTCATATTTACTTCAACACAATCTTCGAGTCTCCAATCTCCCATTCAGGATAATTTGAGATTTATGCAGTGTAGTAGGACATACATGTGGCCAGCCGTAAATTACCTAATTAAAAGAATGCTTGCCCAACTAATATCACTAAATTTTACCAATAAAAGCACCTTTTTAACCAATATTGGGGAAAGGTACTGTTGGTTAATTTTGGGGGTCGTTTTATTGGTCAAATATTTTACCCGACCATTAGATAAAGCTATTACCCAATGGTTACTGGGCAAAACTTGCTCAATATTGGTTTGGACATATACGTGCCCAGTGTTGGTAAAAAGTTGGTTAAAATATTTGCTCAACCGTTTAAGAGTGTACCAGACTTAAAGGGACTGCAACGCCACAGCTAAAATATCACTAAGTACTTGAGTTTTCGGTTCAAAGATTTGCTCAAAATGACACTATTTGCATCTAAGCCACCTAACATGAACAAATATTTCTCAAGGGAGAAGTTGTCACCTTTACACTAGACAAAGCCTGCACTTCTTCCCATACACCCAACCAAACATAAAAATTCACTAAATTACGAGACTTTTTATACACATGATCAGTCCAAAATTACCAAATGAACCATTTTACATCCATGGCACCTAAAAATAACAACAGTTTTCTGAAAGGGGAGGGTGACAGCTCCTCTCCTTAGTTTCTCCTCAAGACGGAGTGTACACGAGGTGAGAAAAGAAGGATTTGCTCCGGGTACGAACCATCGCATACACGCATTTGCACAACATAGGCTGACTTAGTGGGCTTACTCGGCATGGGATTATGGCATCATTTTCTGTGGTTCCCCTTCAATCACTAGATCCTGGTGGGGCCACTGTTATGCTCTTAATATATAGTTGACGTGTTGATAAATATTTAAAGGAAAATGAGATTGTAAAGGAAGCAATTGTTAAATCTTATCCCCATGTAAGGGGTATTTATTAGTCTCGAACCATGGGGTATTAGCTCCATTCTCGAAAGTATATCAAGATGTAGTATGTAGACAATATAAATTTGTAAAGCTTGTGTTAAAAACATTTGTTTTTATGTTTTCTGTGTTCAACATTAACCCGTGCCACGCGGCCGCCACGAATTGCGAAGACCGATTTTTCAGTAACCCTGTTCTAATCAGTCAATCATTTGTAACAGCTCTCTCAAATTCTTATTATCTGACAATACATCTTCAGTCACACAGATTTGAGTAAGGTTTACGTACATATTTTGCAGGATTCTGTACACGAGAAAATTCAGCTGCACATTTACGAAACGTTCATAGTTGTTAATATTATAAATGAGCTGAAGATTAGGTAAAAATGAGCATATTGCTGAACGATGCTTTCCAGATAACTTGATGTTCTCTTTTTCCTTTAGTGGTGGTGGTGGTGGTTGTGTATGTGAAGGGGGGGTGGCATTTAAAAAGGCGAGGATGAAAATTCGTAATGAATCTGAGGGCGCGTGTTGTTTAAAACACTAAGCTCCTATATCGTTTCGCTGCAAAAAAATACAACCGATATCGTAGACTATAATTAATGTTACCCCTTTTTACCGTATCCTGTAAATTGTACCATCATTTCCTATGAACGTTCAACTAGTTTATTCATCTTAAAGATTCTTGTTACATGTTTCGATATACGTCTCCTGAATCAAATAGTAAATTAGCCTGTTGAATATTCCAAATGGTACATTTGCTTAATAGTGTAACGGACAAGGGTTACTATAAAATAGGTCACTTGTTACGAAATTTTTCTTAAATTCTTCCATGCCGAAACCTTCACTTCATTTGTACATAAGCCTGAGGTGTGGCCGTTATTCCCACATGATTTCTTATTTTTCTTTGACACAATGATTAATGTATTCAGGCTACGCAGTCATTCCCGCCCGCCGGCAGACTGCATTGTTTCAGAACTAGGGCGCACGTGTTTACAAGCTTCGTGTGAAACGTATGTTTTCGATAGACCAATCATGTTGTACAAATGTAATTATGAATAACCAGTGTTCGTATTGTATATAGCTTTACTGTTGAGACGGCACTCAAGGCGTGTCAGGAAGTAGGTCTAACCAACCATAGTAGTTAAAAGATTATGTTGTTTGTATGTAAGAGCAACCACGTGTTTTGCTTGCTGTAGATACTAGACAGGAGCTGAGATTAATTAAGTCGATTCTTCAGTTAGCTTTCAATGAGTAAACACACACATCTCATAGCGAGAAAAAACGAGAAAGACAGCCAAATTTTGTAAGTGCAAAAAGCTCCTCGCACAGTTTGTTAATTTGCCGTTAGGCCTAGTGTATTTTGCAAACAATATTAAGCATTACGCAGTTAGTGCGGAGCTTTCGCAGATCAAGTAGGCTTATTTAGCATTACGCAGTTGGTGTGGAACTTCCGCGGATCAAATATTTCCATTTACGCAGCTAGTGCGGAGCTTCCACATATCAAGCATTCCAATTACTTCGATGGTGAGGAGCGCGGGGAGATAAAGTATTTCTATTTACGCAGCTGGTACGCTGCGTCCGCATTGCGTCTCTAGTGGGGCGCAGGTAGAACGGAGCTTCCGCAGACCAAGTATTTTAACAAGAGGGCAATCAAGGAGTTGCTGATCTCATCCCAATACATCCTTTTGCTTCTTCCGAGTCTGGTGTAGCAGTCAGGAATTTTATTGTAATGGGAACACTAAGGGGAAAATGGGAAAAGAGAAGGCTAACCTTGAGCTGGGGATGTTTGTTCATTCCGGCATCTTTACGGTACCCGCCAGCTTCCGGTTCTGATTGCAGTGCATTTACAGCGCACACGCACAGCAAAACTATAGGCCTAGATACTACTGTGACACAAGGGACGTGTGCCCTTCAAAACCTCTAGCGACGCGCGATCTTGCCCTTCAAAAACCATAGAGACGCGCGATCTCGTGACGCCGTGAATCCCTCTATAGACCTTATGCATTGACATCACACTGACGTCATTTTGGGTGAAAACACTGCACTATATGCTAGGAAGGATCATTCCACAATAAGGTTTTTTAAGCCACCATGGAGGGTCACGTGATGTAGGTTAGTTTGCTCAAGTCGATTCCACCGCGTATCTAGCGCTGATGCAACGATGTACATGTATATGCTAACGCACCGTAGCGGGCCTTAGCGTCTCTTCTGCCTCTTGTACACTAACTTGCGCGCTATCACGCGTCAGCGTACACACCATTGCGCCGCCTCAGCAACTTCATGAAAAGGCTTACATCACAATAGTCGTATAACATACAGAGCACCAAACGCGAACCGTGTAGGATTCGAGGAACATCATTGGCCAAAATGCAAGCGTACATGTGCACGCGTGGGTTAGCTTTCCTTCATGCGCCTTGGTGTTTTTGTGTCAAAAGCACGCTTTCAACGCGTTGTGCAGAACATCTGTGCACATGTATGGACAGCCTACTGTTTAGTAACGGTGCAATCGCGAATGTTTCAAAGTCAACGAGTCTCGACGTATTCGAAATGTGGTCACACGCTCTAGGCTGTCCTTCGAATAGGCAGGACCACTCCTAAAATCAAGAAAAGTTTGTGAAAAAACAATCTTTTGATCACACAATCATAGTGTAAAGATTCCCTATTAATTACAATAAAACACTAGAGACCTAATGAGTATAGTAACAACGGATTGCTTTAGCGTGTACATCAATGAATCTGAGTTACATTACTTTCACTTCTAGATACGCGTCTCTGGGACAGTGGAATCGACTTGAGTAAGCTAACCTACATCACGTGACCTCCCAAGTCGGCTTCAATTTCGAGGCGTATTCCGCATTGAGGTGCGTCCTCCAGTTATATAGCTCAGTGGGTGAAAACAAAGAAGCACATGTGCACGAACGGCGTGGATTTCGGCTCACGTGTAGTAGACTTATACGCGTATACGATTGGTTGACAAATCAGCTGTCTGCATTTATTGGTGTAACTTGCCATGATACGCGCTTTTCCGCCATTTTCCTCCAAAAGAGGGAGCACTTTCTCCATTGTGACATATGCATAAGCTCTATAGAGGGATTTCAGTCACGTGACGTTAACCAACTAGACGCAATTTTGAAGGGCAAGATCGCGCGTCCTTTTTTGTATTGACGTCACATGAAATCCCTCTATGAGGGATTTCATGTGACGTCACACACAATGGATTCCCAGGCACTGAAGGGCAAAACGCACAAGCAGTAAGCGAATTTACAACTCACGCGCACGGCATAACCATAGATACTACTGTGACACAATGGACGCGTTCTCGTCAAAACAAAAAAGACGCGCGATCTTGCCCTTCAAAAGTGCGTCTAGTTGGGTAAAGTCACTTGACTGAAATCCCTCTATAGAGGTTCTTCACCGACGTCACTGCGCTGCGCGTCTCTCTATTTTGACGGCCAGGCGTCCATTGTACAACAATTGTAACTAAGGCCGTATCGTGCATGCGTATCGATAACACGCCTTCTGCGCATGTTCAGTGACGACCAGTATGCCAGACTGAACGCAATGACGTCACGTGAAGGACCTCTATATGTAAGACGTGTAGGAAAAATGCCAGCCCTACATTTAGATCAGTGGATTGCCCTCTGACATCACTCCGCTCGTCTCTCTGATTTATCAGTGTTGTAAGAGTCACACAGTTTTGCAGAAGAGTCGAATCATTTACTACTTTCAATGTAACTCGAGTCATTTTCCTTTTGAAAATTAATGACTCGAGTCATGACTCGTTACAAAAATGTGATTTAAAGATGTTTTGAGTGCTAAATGTCCATACACCCCTTTCCGAATAATTGTTGGTGGTGACAACGTAGTGATCAATGTCCCTTCCAATTTTTCAGGAGCCTCTTGTATTGACCCTAACAAAACTAACTTGCCCTGAAAGAAAGTATGAAAAGCGCAGACTGAAAATTCCCGATGTTACTGACAGTGCATACTGTTTAAGGAATAAATCGCATTTGGCGGACGAGGCGAAACCAAGTCCGTTATTTCGCAAATTGGGAGTCCAGACGGTTATGAGACAATAACAGTCAGAAAGCCTACACCGTCAAAAATGTGGTGGGCTCCTTCCCTCTAATTTCCAGGACAAAAACGCTCTGTAAAATGTCAAAAATTGCAGTCTTATTGCTTAAAATTTGATCAAATATTGCACCAAGTGCATAAAATACTTTCTAAAGGAGATGTGACCCCATACCCTTGGGTTCTTCTCCCAGGACAACATTCCGAAACAGTGCACAATCCCCAACTCAATGGATCGAGTACAGCTTCTACGTCCATGAGTTAGTCTGTTAGTGCCCCTTCCCTGCTCATTCATGCATGGTAGTGGGAAGGAAGTTGCTATTTGACCCCTGGTTCATATCAGTCATATAAGCAAATAAAATGCTTGGGTTACTACAAAGAAATCTCCACTCTTGTAGCAAAGGTGTCAAGGAAACTGCCTACAAAATGCTATAGTCCGCTCAAAGCTGGAATATTGTGGGGCCATATGGGATCCTTACATCAAAAAGTAACAACACTCGAGAATGTTCAAAGACGTGCAGCCCGTTGGGTTTGTTCTCAACAACTATAATTACAGGGATAGCCAGTGGCGTAGCTAGAGTGGGGGCAGGGGGTGGTCGCCCCCCACAAAGCCTTCGAAGGCTTGTGTCGGAAATTTCTAGTCTCTGTCGGAAGTAAATAAAAACAATCCACTTGAAACACTTACAACACTTTTTGTTTTTAAGCAGAATTACACATCGAAACGTCAACGTGAAAATCAAAAGTCAGTCTCAAAATTGCCCGAAAAGCAAAAAAAAAAAAAAAAAAAAGAAAAGGTCCCCAGAATTTTACAAGCCAGGTGATGGTATCATTACTTTAGTATAATGATCTGTCGAAAATTACTTGCATTTGCCCCCCCCCCCCCAGATATCTAGCTACGCCACTGGGGATAGCGTCACCAACATGTTAACAGATCTCAAATGGGAACCACTTAAGAGCGCCGTACCAGACTTCGTCTCATCGCTATCTATAAGGAGGTTCATAACTCCATTCCCCCCACCATCCAGTTGCAGAGTAACCATAGTAGGACCACTAGACATAATCAAGGCACCCACATAATTCCCCCCCCCCCCCACTTTTAGTAAGAGATGTTATCAATACTCGATGTACTCAAGAACTGCTCGTGAATCGAATTTCCTTCCACCAAACATACGTGCAGCACCTGATGTTTGCTCTTTGAAATCTAGCCTAGCCAACGTTAATCTTCGAAATCTAGTATCTAAGGCTCACTCTAAAATCTAGGCAACTCCCCTTCCACACTGACCTGTGCGTGATAACCGATTTTGGACTCGGGTGTTTGCACAGTATGAAGCAGAAGCAGAAGTGTGTTTGTGACGTTATTTGCTTGGAACTCGGAACTGCTGTGATGTTAGTTAACTTGGTTGCTTACAAGCCAATATCAGGTGTACATAGCACTATTGCACTACGTACTGTACGTACGGGAAGGGGGGGGGGGGGGTGTACGCTTTCACACTTACTCACGTACATTGTGTATGAACGGCCCATGATGGAAATAGCTAACCACGTCCCAACACACTCGTCTTTTTTTTTTGCTGTCAGGCTGGCCGGTCTATGTTCTACCGCACTTGAAGGGAAGTAGTAGTGCATTGCTGTCTTTATTAATGCATTTAGGGCCATATATCATTTATCAATGAATAGGAAATAGCACCCGAAAATCCCAAAGTAACGCTCGAAATGGAATTGAGGGGGGGGGACTAGTTTTTTTTTTGAAAATAGCACCCGAAATTGAAAAAAGTGTCTCGGACTCTGGAGTACAGTCAATGTGGGTGCAGGAGCAACACTAGCCTAGGATACCTAGGCCTGGTTCTCACGTACACTTTGCTCCCTGAACTAGGCCTAGGCTATTGCAACACAAAGTTTTTCCCGCGTTCAAGTTATTACTGTGAGAGTAACGTCGTCTGCGTGCGTTTCTGCAATGATTGTTGTATGTGCGTACATGATTGTAACCATAGCTATGAACAATGTCACAATTGAACAGCAGTGCGTGCTATACAGCATACTGTACAATAGTGTGAACGTCCTAGTAACAAGATTTAGAATGTTTTAAAACACAAAACAGGATCGTTTGTATAAATCAAAATTTTTGGTCTCTTTTTGGAGACTGAGTGCTAGTATCCTTAAAATGATGGGTTTTAAACATATAAATGACCCACAGAGGTCAATTACCTAGGAGTGTATGTGAATTTGAGAAAGACTGAGACCATTCCAAATTTTTGATGGTGCGGTAGCCCAATTTTGACAATGGGTATATTGCTGACCTAGGCTCTATTTCATTAAAGTTAGGAATATTCCTAAAATCAAAGTTCCTAAACTGCTTAGGAATGATTCGTCCGGAATCATTCCTTTCTTCAAATATTTAGGGATAAATCAAAAGTGACATTGTTTTTATCTGTAAATTTCCTGCCAGATCAATTAAGAACATTTCTAAATCTACCAAAGATCATTCCTAAACCTAGGAACAACTTCAGCATGAAGATAGGAATGAATTCCTCCTAAGTCCAAGATAGGAATATTTCTAACTTTTATGAAATAGAGCCCTGGTATGGGAATCCCCATACTAGGTCAGCAGACTGCGGACTAGAGCAACACACGTCTGCCGGGCGGCCAGATCAAAGCCTGGTAGTTCTCACGTACACTTTGCTCCCTGAACTAGGTCAGCAGACTGCGGACTGGATCAAAGGTACCTGCATGATTCACATGGTCTATTTGTGACGTCATTTGTTTGGAACTTAGCGCTGCTTACAGTATATGTACACTGTATCAGGTGTACTAAAGCAGCGCAGTCGCTCTCACACCATACCGACTGTACTGTACTTGCGTGCGTGCATTGCGTGTTCGTGTGTGAATTGAACTTGGCCCCTGCGATGCACACGTACGTCGTTGTTGCCATGCAAGAGAAGAATACTGAAGGCTAGGTAGGCCTAAAGTTAGTTCTTCAAGAGAAGGTAAGCAACAGAGTTACTGACAGCCAGAATTCCGTGATGAGCCACAGTGCTCACAAACTTGGTAAAAGTTCTTAACCAGGCGTGTATTTCAACTAAGCCTATTAAGCCTAGGGCCTACCTAGCTTGTTAGCGTTATTACAGTACTATTAATAATTTAGCGTAACCTAAGCCTAGGCCTAACATCAGTTCCACCGTGCTCGTACTTAGTTATGCTTCATACTGGGACGCGCTTGGACTTTTACTACGGTGGGGACACGCGTATAGTTTTACTTTTATGGCGCCAAGAACTAGTCATGCTTGACACGCGTGATCGCAGTTCACTCAAGGCCTGGGTTTTTACTTAGAGGTGGTCAAGTTTTGAGCAAGAGAAGCTTAGATAAGTGTGCATCTGATCATGTCATTGTGTGGCTTTTATGGTGGGGTTTGTTAAACCGCAGGTGAAAACTGAATTTTGAGTGTCAGGAAAAGACAGTGATTAATGTAACGGATCATTTACCTTTTCTTTCAGTGTTTACTGCCAAATTTAAAAAAAAAAATGTTCTTTTGAACATCTTGACCTTTGACCTCTGACCTTTGACCTATCATGCTGAGGGTACTGGAGGCACAAATTCCAAGGACTGTGCACCCCACACCAAGTTTGGGGTCAGTAGTACCTTCAGTTTTGAGTGAGCGCACGGCACACTTTTGACCCCAAAATTGTCGTTTGTCCTTCTGACCTCGTGACCTTTGACCTCAGAAGGTCAAGTGTAAAGATGTGTAAAGTAGGTGTCCATCAGAAAGTTATGCGAAGAAATGAGGATCGTTAAATGTTTCGTTCAGCTTTTACAGCCAGATTTAAAAATTTGCTTATTTTGACCTATCGTGACCTTTGACCTCTGACCTTTGACCTATCATGCTGATGGTATTGGAGGCACAAATTTTAGGGGCCATGCACCCCCTCACCAAGTTTGGGGTCATTAGTACCTTCAGTTTTAAGTGAGTGCGCGTCACACTTTTGACCCCAAAATTGTCGTTTGACCTTCTGACCTCGTGACCTTTGACCTCAGAAGAGCAAGTGTCAAGTTGTGCCAAGAGCGCTTCAATACGAAAGCTATGTCAAGAAATCAGGGCCATTTACTGTTGCATTCAGGTTTTATAGCCAGATTTGGAAAATTGCTTATTTTGACTTTTTTTGATGGTTGACCTTTGACCTTTGACCTATCATGCTGAGGGTATGTCAGGCACAAGTTCCAAGGACTATGCACCCGCCCACCAATTTTGGTCTCAATCTTGTTCTTAGTTTAGGAGGAGTTCGCGACACACTTTTGACCTTGTGAATGTCATTTGACCATCAGAGCCTTTGACCCAAATTTTAGGCATATTTGGTCACATGACCAGGAAACAGGACCTTCACCACTCCATTTTGCCCCACCCTTGAGTAGCAGTCATAAAGCCCCAAATTTCCCTACCATGCATTTCCATGGTTATGGTTGCTATGGCGACTGGCAGAGGTAAACGTGTGCACTTTTCAATGGTAAACGAAGTACAATATCTCATCCCCCACATACTACGTATGTGGAGATGAGATAATTACGCAGTTATTGTACTGCCGGCCCAAGTTATATTGATCACTGCGCGGGTAAGTGCGAAGGTTCCGCAGACAGTCCCACAGTGTGGCGGACTTGGTGCAGAGTGCTCTGTATTTACTTATCATTGTTTGGTTGGTGAGCTGTGTTACAACTGATAATGTAGTAAAAATTGACCAATAATGTATCACTAACCGATAATGTAGTAAAAATTAACCGATAATGTAGTAACTTCATTATCGGTCAAATGGTAATACATTACCGGTTAAAAAGTTTTTACTACGTTATCGGTTTTGAGGTGATACATTATCGGTTAAAAAGTTACTACATTATGTTTCTTTCATCGGGCAATGTAGATTCTCCCAAAAGAAGGAATCTCCCGAACTCGTGAAAGAGTCACTTTTGAGAAGAAACCATTGATAATGATGTGTTGTGGGCCAATCGCTCGTGGCAAGGATTGATCTTGGTAGGGAATCTTAGGGTGTAGCTCCAAACAAATAGATCATGCCAAAAAAAAAAAAAATAAGATAGTTGATTGCAGAAGAATTGGTGATTTATTCCAAAGTGATTCAGGTTCCAAAAATTCTGATTAAAAATTATATACGGCCGACCAAATTCAGTTATGTGCAGAGTGATTAAAGTTTTTTTTTCTTAAGTCTGCAACACGAGTGACGAGCTTGTGCGGTTTGGCCATTGGGCCCCAAGCCTCGTGTGCCTCGTGTGCCTCGTGTGCCTCGTGTGCCTAGTGGCCCTACAGAAATAATGCAGTCCTAATGCAGTCCCCTGATTGGTCAATAGTTGATACGCACTAAAGATGTAAATATTTATTAATACGGTGATATTGTATGACCAATGAGGAGGCTGTAGAAAGTGATATTGACCGCGCCTACGAAATTAAGATGGGATAGGGTGAGACGTAAGTGAAGTTCAAGTTCTCACGTATACGTCAAACACGTGACGGGGAACCGGAAAGACTACCATGTGCAAGACGCGTGAGAAAATTTAGATAAACAAGACTGAGTGGCGTTCTGGTAGTTGAATGACCTGCCTAATGAATTGATGACTTGCTTAAGAGTTATATAATATGAACTAAATACTATGCTGGAAGTTGGTCATAAGGTCCGAAGAACGGATTACATTAATTTCCTGTGATTTAGCCAATTTCTGTGACGTCACGGAAGAGTAAAGTCTCCTCGCAAGTAAGAAATCAAATTCCCTCTTTCAACAGACAATACCTTTCGTGTATTACAAATATTGACAATTGACATAATCTTACTGTCTGTCTTTTGATTATTTATTAATCGAAGAAATATCTCTTCGTTCCGTGGAGTATAATTAAGTAAAGGTTAGATCTACTCTTAGTTATATACTTGTTCATAGCATTACATAATGTGCTATGAATACATTTTTCTCTACAACTTTTACTAACTTGAGCTGACGAGACCCTATCTTTGTATTTAATTCATAAATCCTTTTATCAGGTATGTTAATTATGACATTTTGATTACCCTATACAATCATTGTCAATGGCGCTGTACTGATCTAATTCAATTTCTCTAGAACAACTTAAAATCTTAAAGAAAAATTTGAAACGACCGAAACATTGTAAGGTCATATGTAGTTTTTACTTATTCATTGGGATACTGCGTGGTGTTTTTGGTGATGAAAGAAGCTTCGCAATGACTTTTGAAAACAATCTGTAAATAATTTTTATTGAGTAAATCCTGTGGAAGGGGGCTAATTTCAATAATCATTTTCAATGGAACCTTTTCAAGTACCGTAGTTCTCATACACTAAAATGAATTTTTTCCTCCTTAGTAAATATCACAGTGTCATTTCCGTACCATTTGACAGACTGTCTTACGACGGTCAACAAGTGACATAAAGATAAAGACAACTTTCCGTACAAACACGTTGCAAATGAGAGTTTATTTGGCTTGTAGGACTTAAGTTGTTTCAGTTTGCCTTTGTGGCCTTTGCACAATATGTAAACAGAGGTCTTTAGACATGCAAGAAACTGTGCGGAAGTAAAAATGTTATGCTGACACGATGGATTCTCATTTATTTTCTTGGAACCACTTCCGGAGATAAAAAGATGAACGTATTTCAATAATTGTCACCTTGAAAATGAAAGTCTAATTTTTACAGAAATTTACATTTTAAGGTGTGTAGGACCGGTGTCAGAGAGAGATCCCATTGGAAGGTTGTTTACCATCAGTTTTAGAAAAAAAAAATCAATGTTGACGTACATTTGAAGAACTACAGGGTGTGTGAGTAGGAACGTGTGGGATCAAAAACATTCCCTGTTATAATTTAATTTTCATATAAGCTTTGAAGTTTCCCACCTTCTCCCCCATGATGACTTTGGCTACACACAGACACCCACACACACACACACACACACACGAACACACTAAACACGGTTGCAAGTGTTTTACCGTCGGAGTCTATACAATACCTTCAACTCTGGCAGGAAGCCGTTTGACTGTGATGAAAATGCAAAGGAAATGAATATACAATTCGTTACAATTAAGAGACTTCAGATTTGACCCAAGTTTGTCGGTATTTAAATCTGTGCATTTTTATCATTCAGAGAAAAGCTGCCAGCTGGTAAGGGCCAAATAGAGAGGCGGAGCTGAGGTCGAGGGTCGCATTTGAGAACTTTAAAGATCAGTGTGGGACCAGCAGGAAATACGGCTTTTTTCGGATTGGATTCACACAATTTTAACAACGGTGCATGCTACAAAAGATTCTCATGGATTTAAAGCCCCCCCCCCCCCTTTGAGTCGTTAGGTCGAGGGGCTTCAGTCAAGACCCTTGCGGGGTACAAAGGCACATGAGGTTATTCTGGAGTAGTTTCTGCCATTTTGTCGGTGTTAGACTTTTACAAACTTTTATTGGAACTAGATGCGAAACTAAACATACCACAAAAGTCTCACTTGTATCATTACTACCGACATTTTGTAGCAACCTAATCAAGAACTGAGGTAAGAATAATAGATGATGGTAAATACGAAGAGTGCGAGAAGCTAATTTAAAACAGATTGATGTTATAAAATCATAATTTCAATGGAAACTTCAAGTCGTGGGAGGAAATATAAATTTCAACACATATTTTTACTGAGAAAAATATCATTTCAAATAGATTGTTGAATGTTTGTTTTACAGGTTGATAATCTGAAGATTTTCTTTTCATTTTGTAAGAAACAGCTTGTTCAAGTTAGTAGTATGAGTTTCTTTCGACAAGCCCTGGCTTCAAATTTGTTAGAGGGCATTATTACAAACGCTTCCTCCATGGCGGTTGTCATTATCATGATGAAAAATTATTTTGAATTCATAAAGTTTGGTGCCCTTCGCGTTCAGCTATTTACACTTTTTTACCCAACGGCAATCTCAACAATTAAAAGGCTAGCTGATTATTTAGAGCAATGGTTTGTTAACGGTGTCCCACGACCACTCATATCCATAACTTAGGTTTTTCCAAACTGAAAAAGGAAAAGGAAAAATACTTCGTGCATACCATATAAGACACGATTAATACAAATACTGACGGGTAATTATAAATGAAATTCCTTTTATTATAACCCGTAGGCTAATTTTAGGTAAGAATTAAGTATGAAAAGGCTGGGTCTAAGCTTAACGGAGCGGCCCAATGAAATAATAAAACAAAAAAGGTTAACAGCACGAAGAAGGTAGAAATGTAGGGTTCCTATTAAAGAATCTGCCTTCCAGCTTAAACCGACGGACAACTGATCACTCTGTATAACATAATTCATATTTAACACTAAGACTCCCAGACGAAATCGGGGAAAAATCCTCGACGGAAGAAGCCGTCTCTGCCTAAGAGTGGTCCTCCTTATGTTGGTGCTACTCCTCGTTAACTGATTGTGGTTCCTATATAAAAATGATTGAAAACAAACAAACAAACAAAGTACTTATTAGGTCAATTTCTGTTGATGTGCGGATATCGCTGTTATCGGTCACATTGTCGTAATTGTCATAATTCAAACTATATTATACCCAACTCACTGCAGTAGTCACGTCAAACGCTGGCATCACAACACGTCTGCAGATTCCACAGTTAAAAGTTTGCTAAGTTTTGAAATAATTTATAAATGTCAGGGTTACTTCGTTATCACTTAACGCATGCAGGCACGTAGCTAGCCCAGTCATATGATCGTCTCGGTTTCTTGGCTTTGCGCCGTGGGTCCGGGGCGGAAACCAGCAAGCTCGGAAGTAGTTACAAAATTACAGGCACTAGAGTGAAGCATTTGGCTACAGGGCAGGAGCATGCGGGGGAGGGCAGTTTCCCCACCCCGCCCCCGAGATTTCCAAACCCAAAATGAAAAAATGACCTACTTGAAAAAATTACTAAAGATGTTTAATAATTTATTACCTATTATTTTTTAAACCCCTCGGGACCTGGAAAATCGCATATATGAAGGTTCATTTTTCCAAGACGAGCTCTTAATGCGGGTAACTCACGCTGACTAACGAACCTTCTTCCTCATGAATTTTGCACACAACACAACTGAAGCCTAAACTTCAAAGATCTTTAGGGATGTTTCTCACGAGTTGCCCCACCATGCTTCTAGAAAGCCTGCAGTTACCTTAAATAACGATAAATGTTGAAATCAATACACATGTAAAGTACCTTTCA
This sequence comes from Holothuria leucospilota, assembly GCA_029531755.1. Taxonomy (NCBI): domain Eukaryota; kingdom Metazoa; phylum Echinodermata; class Holothuroidea; order Aspidochirotida; family Holothuriidae; genus Holothuria; species Holothuria leucospilota. The sequence goes on from JAIZAY010000059.1 coordinate 168,539, forward strand.
GTCCTACACTTCTGTCCTCGTTTTACTGAACATGTTTTTCAAGTTTAACTTTTGAGCTTGAGGTCTACGTTTCTAAAGCATGAAGTCACAAAGATGTTAGATCCTACTATGTAGGTCTAGAAAGAACGCACCTTTTCCGTCAAACTGTGAGGCATTTTGGATAAACAATATACAGGCTACGCTGGGCACAAATCGATGGTGGCCAATTAGCGCACTTACAGGGGACTGGCTGTAACATGGCACCATGCCATGCCACAGTCGAAAAAAAACAACTAATAATGAGAAATTATAAAATATATAATCAATTCAAAGCTTTGTCAATGTTAGCAAAAGTTTGTATCCTGACAACTTCACAATGACAAAAATTTCTCAAATGGGAAGGGCCTTATACAACAACCTCGCCCTTAAAACCATCCGAAAAGATAATAGCAAAAGGCACAAAAATGAGAGTTTCGAAACATGTAACCATTTCGAACCTTTCCCAAAGATAGCTCTAATTACACCTAAGCTATCTTACCAGTGTGTACGCAAAAAGAGTAAGTCTGTCAGCCGGCACATAAGACTCCACCCCTCCCATAGGAAAAAAAAACCCACTAAATATGATCAGCTGAAAGTCTTGCAAAAGACAGCACCAATTTGCACCTAAACGACCTCACACAAACGTCAGGTTCTCCTGTTTGACCCCTCCTCTTAGCCTCCCCCCCTTAAGGGCGGCAGTGGCTGACAAGGAAAGGACCCACTTAAGTAGCAAATATCCTAGACACGCCTTTGGACGCTGTCATGAACTGTCACCCCCCAGTAATTTCACCCAGGCGTCGGCCCTTGACTATGATGCATTCAAATAGCCTGATACTAATAGGTTACGATAATCACAATTTTATCTTTTAAAATACTCTTACTCGGATTTCAAAAGAAACCTCGTCCAGACAATAAAATTTATTCCACGAAGTTTACTTCCAGCTTCTCTAGGCACTTAAAGGAGGAGAGTCACAAGTGCACCGAAGGTACACAACGAGGACGCGAGTTTGCACGCGTGGGGTCCAGGGGCCCGCGATAGGGATTGGGATTCCGGGCGGCAAAGGCCCCCGAAACGCCTTTAATATACGGTAATGAGACTGACGAAAAATTGTTTCCATAGGCTTTATTTATCAGCTTATATTTCGTTTCAGATAATTAAGTGGATCCAGGGTGAACGTAATTTTTCAAGTTATGCATGACAATGCAGAATCGTCAGCATATTTCACAACTGAGATAAACTCATTTGACTTTTGACTTAACAATAGACATTACAGTAGTCAACCTTTACAACAGTTCTAGTCTTTAGGTTGATTGATACTTCAGTGTAGCGCTATAAAGCTATGAAAGTAGTACACTGTTCAACTCAGAGCTATGTCCGTGATTGTCCGCAAGAGTAAGGGATGCCAATATGTGGTCCTTATAGCTTTACAACATCTGGAAATTTGGAAGAATAAACCAGTTTTTAAAGTGACAAACAACCTAATAATCCTGATGTAAAAATTAGGTTGATAAAATTTATATTAAACCCTGTAATATCAGGTATAATTATACGACCGTGCGGAAATTTGGTAGTGGAGGGTGGCTTGTAATTCTCCTGACTGGTGTGGGGCGGGGCTTTAAAGGAGGAACGTTTTGATTTAGCGCATTAGAACTAAATACAAAATGGTGCAAATAATTTCTATTCTCAATCCAGTGCAATTGGAAAGTCTTAATCTAGTTTAACCGTTAATACATATATCAATGAATAAAAATTAGAATCACCAGATGTTAAAGATTTTAACTTCTTACATGTATTATGTCAAAACCAAAGATGATACATGACTGAGGACTACATTTGAAAGAGGAGCAGCGTGAGTTCGTGATTCTGAATACGATACCGATTCCTCTATTGAATTCACAGTCTTTCGTTTGTATCACCGCTTTAAACCAATTTCAATGGTTCCTTCAAACAGCTATGTTTGACATAACAGCTTTGAAATATATTCTGGAATCCATGACCCAAGTATAAAGTTTCGGTATTCGCGAAAATAAATAATAGGGTAGGTGTTAAAAAAAAAGTAAGGTTATGATTATGTCATTTCAAAACGAATGGGTGGACGACTATTTTAGGAAAAGTCGTATCTTTTTATCATGCGAAAAAATGACAGATAATTTTATAAACTGGTAGATGTTTAAAGAATTTCAGTAGGGACGGGTATTACTTTGTGAGGAGGACGATTTGAAAACATTACTTAAACAATCTTTTGGGTTGCTATAACAAGTCACTACAGTAGCCAAACTTGTACATAGGTAAGGTTGCATGCCTAGGGTCGGTGCAGTCCTCTTTAGAGTAGTCACAAATCGGTCTTGTTTATCCCGTTTGAGAGCAGGGGGTGGTCGTTGACGTAATGCTTGCTAATTGACCTATGTAATTTCATGCTACTAAAACCTGATAGAATCCCTTTCTATAGACATGAATAAAAGTCTTTTTATTCAAATCCATCGTTTATTACTGATTGCTACTAACAATACGTTTTTCTAACTATATCTTTTATAGGGATATCCTATATGCATTTTTTCAGGAATTTGACACATTACCTACCATTTCACTCTGAAAATATTGCATATAAATAGTTATATTTTATTTGATCAATTTCAGTAGGGATCACACATCCAGTGCCTGGGGAAGAACTGTTGTTCACACTTCTTTCCAAAGCACGGCCCTGCTTTTAAATGCTGACAAAGTCGGTGAGTTTGTACTTTCCTGTTCAATTAAGTGTTGAGTAACCATTTGGTTATATTCCTTTACAGAATGCCATCTCTTCTGATCTTCTGGGAAAGAACTACATCAGGCGTGGATTACAGGGCTTTGCCAGTGACAAAAATCAGTGACTTTAAAAAATGCAGAATTTTTTTCTTTTCTAGGAGGTGAAAACTGCATCTCAATAGCTTGTAGCGTTTGGAAGATACTGATTTAAAAAAAAAAAAATTCTCAAGATAAAGTGCATCATGGGAAATCTGTGACGTCATTGCGACACATTAATTTAACAAAGCATTGATTTTTTTATGATATTGGCACTGTTGTAGGGAATATTTAGCAACTTCCTTTGGTATGCCTTACAATTGGTGTAGCTTTATGCTAAACCTACATGGAAAGATATTCAAACATTCCAACACTATCAAATTTCAAGGACAACGGACATTCAATTATAAAGGAAAACAAAACAAATCTAAGGCAATGTGCCCACTTTACATAACATTCTGTGACCTTGATGAGAACTGGAGATATTTTGGGACAAAAATAAGTAGTATTTCATATAAGATATCTCGAGTTAGAAAAAGAGCATTGTTACGGGGTTAAGATGGTATGAACTGCTTTTTTTTTTCTCTTTCACATGTGACCTTGTGAAAAGCCACTGGAACTGGAAAGTGCTAGCCCCTCCCTTCACTCAAAAAATATGAAAGGAAAAAGAAAGGAGAAAGAAAGGAAAAAACAGAAGAAACAAAGCAAATGGTAAAACATGAACAAAATTGTCTAAACACGTATTTAAAATATATTTTGGGTGGAGTTTCAGTTGAAATCCTCAGTCTCTTAAAAGTCCATCACTACGGTTGACGAGGAGAGGAGGGCTACAATGTGCGAAAACAGGAGAATAGCTGGGCAATAAAGCCAGTCTACAAATCTACGAGAAAGTAATGATATATGCACTGGCGCACCGTTAGCTGTATTAAACTGATGTAACAAATTTGTATTAAAGAGTGAAAATATTTGAAATCCAGGTGGATTGAGATGGCATAGTTTCGCCATGCAGGCCTTTTAGGTTGAGTAAGACGTCAGACTAGCAAGGGGATATGCTATAGTTAGTAGTGGTGCAGGTACGGGGGAATGGAAGGCTCATGCTCCACCTTATAGACTTCCAATTTCTTTAGGGGGGGGGGGTTGTTAGATGAAGTCAAAAAGCTTCGGAGCTTAAGATTTCTTTAAAGGGTAGGAAAACTAAGTAGTGAGTTTATTTTAATCATTTGCTATCACAAATCATTTGAAAACTGTCAAAGTTTTTGCAATGTTTTGCAATATTTCGAAGTTTCCACACTCTCCGCGCGTTTTTAGTATCACTGTTCCACTTATGAAGGATATCGTCTCAGACGTATTCACCAGTGAGCAACAACTTGAAAAAGGCCGTGATCGGCCAGACTTAAACCAATTGGTAAGAAACTGAGCCGTAAAACCTCATCTAACTCAGACGTATTAACATTGTTCATCTTTGGGCGATCTGCAATAAATTGTCAATTGTTCATGTGCGTAGACGTGATTACATAATTGTACAAATGTCAAGCAATCTCTTGTTCTACTCGTTGGAAGACATATTATGAAAATTGAAATCTTTGAACGAATTATGAGGTAACAGACTCCACTTTTAATTGATAGACGCGTTTCTTTTCTTTTTCTTTTTGGGGTGGCGGTGATAGTGTCACAGTGCATAATTTGCGTGCGCCTAGTTTGTAAATGATATTATTTTTAAAACACAATTTCCACGAGTGCGTTATAGTTTATATCTCATGACCCAGTTTAAAGCAATACCACGGCGGAATATTATTCTGACCAAAACAAAGTTCCGAACATTAGAGGTACATCTCGAAATTCTACAGGGACTGCTATTAAGAGGGTACCAAAGTGTAATCTAACATCGTGAGTAGCATATGGTAAAACTTGGCGGTTTTGTAATACGACGTGGATGATTCGAACTATATGTGTTTGTCGCAGACATTTTCAAACCTTTTTCACGGTGTGCTTCACAGACACACATTACTGGTAGATGATGAATGTATATTTACATACCTATACTTCTATATCCACGACCATTTGGCTGTTCCGACTCATTTATCGCCCCTTTCCATTACACACTGATCGTCGGAATTCGCATTGCTTCTTTCATCGCTAATTTTTAAATAGTCCTAGAGCTTTTCTGCGCCGATCTCATGGTGCCAGATTGAGGGCGGCCCATGCCACAGTCAAAATATCACTAATTAATGAAAGGTCCTAACCATGTTATCAATCACCCAAGCCACTTACAAGAAATTCGGGGGGGGGGGGGTGTCGTCCTTCCAACTCTTAAACTCATTCCATTATAAAGCATTAATTAAATTATGAGAATTTAAAACATATGATCACTGTGAATCTTCCAAAGATAGCACAAATTGGCCCAAAGCCAAAAACAAAACAAAAAATCTCAAATAATTCTATTTTCTGCCTTCTTTATTTTAAATATTATATCAGACCAACCACAATTACCAACACTCCAAGCTTTGAGTATTTCTCTGGTGTGATGTGTTGTGCGGTAGAAGATTCACTAAACATAACTTAATTCGGTAATATAGAACATGATGCAGATAAATGAAGGTGTGAAGATTATTTAGTGAAAATATAATGAACTTTCTAGGCGGTTCATTTAGGTCTATTTAGAACTGAGCCACGATTATGACTTCTTTGATCATCGCGATTTCCGTAAATATACTGTTTTCATGGTAGGGTGTTTCATGGAGTGGAGGACCATTTACCAGTCCCTGCATCACTGAGTTCCGGTATCAGACTATCTGTTCTTTGATAGAGCAGGGTGTTTTAGAGGCATGGGTGGCTTTCATGTATCTTGGGGCTTTTGTTTCAGATAGAATTTAGTATCTACGAATAGATAGAGACTCGATGGTTTGGAGTAAGTTAAACAAATTTTGTATCCGATTGAGTTTGGTTTTTTTACTTAGCCGCATATTTGATTTGTTTAAACACGACGATTTTTGTATCCCCACACGGTTAAATTGCAAGGCGCTTGGCGTCTTAGGAAATACAAGCAGCCCGTACGTCTTGTGGGATTTTGTATCCTACCAGACTATCTGTCGAAGGCAATATAAAGGTTTAAAGGACATTTTTTATTGAAAATTTCATGAACTATCTATGCGGCTAAAGCTATGGTCTTAACCCCATATTCGGCTTTTTTTAAAACAATATATTTTTATAAGGAAGAGAAATTTAGGAGTTGAGGGAACTTTCATCAGAATGGGGTATAGGGTTCCTCTTTCAGACCAGATTTATGTAGTATTGACGAATAGAAGATGACGTGAAAATGATCCTACAAATATGAATCCTGTATTCAGTCGTCTTGAAATATTCTTTGTGACGTCAGCCTTTTCTTGACATGTTTCTGCAGTCGTCACTGTTCAAGGATACACCGTACAAGCATGGTATAGCTAATCGGTAAGCAAGAAGAGACGGCTTGTAGCTGTATACCTACTAGCTATACCGATGTCATCATAGCTACTTGTACGGTGTATCCTTGAACAGTGACGACTGCAGAAACATGTCAAGAAAAGGCTGACGTCACAAAGAATATTTCAAGACGACTGATCACCTTTAATAAAGCTGTGGATTCGGCCGTAAAATTGATTTGTTTGAACCCAACAGTCTTCGTAATTACAGGGAGTTGTTAGTCGTTAGCTAACAGTTCCCTGTAATTATAATATTGCAGTGTCAGATGTTTGTGTTGAGGAAAGTTGATTACCTCCTTTATCTTGTGGGGGCTCAGTATCCAGAAAAGCGTTTAATGAAACACTAATGAGATTTAGAGAATTGGGCAAGTTTGAGTAGCTTTTTGATGAGGACAGACATCTGGCCAAAGTTGATATCTATAAGTGAATGCAGTTTGAAAATGCTTTGTCTTTTCTAACTGAATTTCAATGGCGCTAAATGAAGTTGTGGTCTCCACTGCAATTAGATTGCTTTAAACGACGAGGTATGTGCAAAGGCTATTGAAGTGTAATGTATTTAAGGCGTTGGGGAACTTCTTTTGCCAGCCCTTTATCTTATGCGATGTGATATTGGACGATATTTAGACTCGAAGAACATACGAGTTTTGAGGTTATTTTGTGATAATTTCATAAGATTCTGTGAAGCATAAACTAAGAAAACAGTCATTTGAAACGCAAACATATCGATTCCAGTCTGATGACCTAGGGGATGCTTGCAGTACATAGACACTCATTGTCCAGCACGATCTAATTTATGCCCCCCAAAACCCCTTTCTCTTAGATTTCGCAACCAAGTAGAAAACAGGGGGTCGTTATATTTTGAGGATGTAATTAAAGGACAAAACACATCCTGAAATGGCGGTTCTTGGACGACTACCACAGGGAAATTTGGGAAATTAAGCTCTGATAAATGCGAGTCTCCGTCATCTGAATATATTATAAGTGAAGCATAGGAAACAATAATTGTTCATCAAATCACATATCAGTATGTTACAACCGTGCAGTGAGAGTTAATTACGATCATGAATCTTTCAAAATGGCCAAGATGAAAGATCTGGACTCTCTAGGATACCCTTTCTCAATAAAACTGACACATTGATGGATTTAATTTCCCATCGTCTAGAAATCAAGATAAGTGTTAAAAGAAACATTTTCATGTTATGCACCCTATATTATAACGCAGTGTTGAATCAATACTCTGTTAAGTTTCGGAATATATCGGTGGGTAATGTGATCATGTACCTTTTAAAAGGGTCAAGAAAAGCAAGTACTTCGCCCAGAGTATCATTTTTCCTTTTTTCTTCATCGGGGCTTTTTTTTTAAAAAAAGAAGTTGATGAAAATCTCTGTAAAAAAGATATGGGCGCTACATCCCGATCTGAAGGCTTATTCATGTTGGTGTAAACTTTACTATTATCTTGGACTAGAGGAGAAAGAGCGATTTTGGTAGCAACTGGGATTTTGCCCGGCCACCTCAACATCAAACACCACAATAAAAGATCTGAAAAGACATTTTGCTTGTGAAATAGAAACTTAGTATTGTTAAGCAACTCCCACCTTTAATATTACCTTTTTTATCAGAAGGACATTTTCAATATTTTGGGGAAAACCCTTTCTAGAAAGTCTACCCGGGCCATTTGGGGGTTTACAGGGGCTATGTTTATTGCTTGTGTTGGAATTATCTTTTAGAGGAGGAGGGGGAGATTTTCGTAACAATGGGTATTTCTTTGGTCATCTCAGCATCTCTCTGGGGCCATTGCGGCTGTCGCCAGTGTGACTTAAGCCGTCACTCCTTGTATTTTGTAGGCAAATTCACACTCACACCTGACTGAGAAGCAGTTAGCAGAGCTGTACATACGCTAGTGCACAAATTGCTAAGTAATATGTACACAATTTTTAGCTAAACCCAGTGGCAGAGCTTACATATGATCGGGGGGGGGGGGGATTAATCCCCTCAACCACCTCGAAGGACTCGAAACAGCTCCTGGCTTCCTTTTCGTCTTTACAAGGTACTTTTACCTTTTCACTGATATTGAATTGTTTAAAATAATTTAGTCGTGATATTGGTGAGACCAGTAAACGAAATGCTCAAGCTACCGTCATCATCGGCAACTGAGAAGAATCAGTTCGAAAGATGAAGGAGACATTTTTACCCAAAAATTTCTAAATCCTGCCCCCTAATCTACGGTAGAACATCCCGTAGACCAATTATCTGTTCTCAACGGGATCCATGTGGAGTGATAGGGGAGTCATAATACTTTGGAAAGAACTAAGATGAAAGGAAAAGTGAAACATTGGAGGCGGAATGTGAAGGGGGAGGGGTAGGAATGGAAAAAATGGGATAGTATCCCATTAGCAGTCTTGTCTTTTTTTCGTGATTTGTTCATTGTGACATGACCGTAATTACTAGGTAGCTTGTTCCAAAATTACACAGTAGTCACCTCTAACTGCATAGTACTTAACAATGTCATAAGAATGCTGTTGCAGGCACTTCTGTCTTGATTTTCTTATGACAAAAAGTCGCTTTAACAGTTTTCAATTTTCAGCAGAGGGTTCCTGGGAGAGGATCCCAGACGTCACGTTTTTTTTTATATCACGAACGATAAATGATTATAATTATTAGTGTCGCACTGACCACACTAAAACGATAAAGGTTACCCGTTCATAGAAAATCATCATTGTCTTGTACTTATGTTGATTGCCAGATGCGAGATATTTGCACCTTAAAGTGTTTAATTTTGAAAATTTACCATGGGAGAAATCCATCTCTCCCTCTTTAGTGATTCTTGCCGTTTGCTTTTTTAGATTTAATCTACGTCCTCTTTGGCACAAACTGAGCCTCGTATATTTTGCAATGAAACCTGCATCCATAACGGACGGGTAATGTGATTTAGCGCGTGATATCGCCGTCCTTACAACGTTATGTGACAGAAAGTCATTAAAATACATGGTACGTTTCGTAGATATATTGGAGGGGGGTTAGAAGTTTCCACCCACCCAAAAAACGTAAAGAGAATAAGCTAAAAAGCACTGACTTTAATGGTGTCTAGGCGTTAGGTAACTACTAACCACAGAGCGCCCGAAACACCTTTGCTCCGGCACTGGCTAAACGAATTAACGGACCACAGAAAATGACCCTTCTCGGAAGTAACCAGTACAGACGATGTCCGCTGTCTGAGAATTTGCCAACAACGCTGAAAAAGTAGTGCAGCTACATCATGAAAATTGACACAATTAATAATAGTACATGGCTTAAAACACAGTGAAACTTTGAAAAAAGCTTGCTGACGATTTGCGGCCGTCAAGGGGGTGGGGGTTGCGCCCAGTCTCTACAAAAATTTCGCCACTGATGGTTCTTTACCAGTTCATTTAACCTCTAAATACATGAATACTTCATCTATGTAAAAAAAAATCGATTAATCCAGAAAAGGCAAGAGTAGCGAAGAGTAGCGGAGCGCTGAACTTTGTATGCATACAACAACACAGCATGATTCGTAAGAAGAAATTAGGTCAAACCAGTTAGTTGTTAGAAAGGAGACACAACATCTAATCTGCTAGACAATTTGAACATCAAAATGATTGAATCTCCTTCGGTATAATCATTGAAGTAACATGTATCTCTGTTTATATTTTCAGCCATTATTACACACCATCTAAATGGTGATCTACTCCTTCAGGTTATTTTTAAGAAATGCTAAAAGGGTCAAGGGTTAGTTAAAGTTTAGAGTGAAACGACTGTAAATAAACGTATAAATATAGCGCTTTTTGCTTCCATACAGCGCTGATTAGGGGCGTATATGTATGAGTTCGCGGAGGGGGAGGGGGTTGAACTATTTAGGGGCCAACTAGCCTATATTTCTTGGAGACCGACTCTCATTGACATAGTTGAACGATACGAATTTCCTAGGTAATGACAATTTACAGGATGTTAGTAATAATAATTATACGTACATGCATTCGAATATGACAATGATTGTCACAGGTTTAACTAACTGGATTTGAGACCAACTTTTTGGAGCTCAGAGACTGATTTTTCATTGTAACGGGGGTATCAAACCCCCACATCCCGTATTTATGCCCCTGGTGCTGATATGTCCAATCTGCTTGAAAATTGTTCATACCCACCGACAACCTATGCCTATATGGACAGCGCATCACGAGACTTAAAATGTCGCAACCGTTCCAATAAATTTAGGCTTACCAAGATGACGGCCGGTCTACGGCCGTTTGTGTAACTTGAATCTCTCACATTTCAGACAAAATAAAGACATGAATAGCGAAAAACATTAAATTACTTCACACTGTTGGTTGGTGCTACGCAAGCCTTGCATTTACTTTGAAAATTTCCAAAGTTTTCGCATTATTTGTCGATATTGAACAACTTGAGCAAGTCCAAACTTCACACAGAAGACAAAGAACGTAGCCATATTGGTTAGTCTAATCGTGTACGTACTGTGGCGATACTCTACACATAGGACGTTTATGCATGATGTTCTGTCTGTACTATAAGGAGTTCGTCTTTGAGCCTAACAACTCTCTCAATTTTGGCAAATTTCGGCATCACTACGTAATGAACCCGAAATGTAAGGTTTGAAGAAACTCATCAATGATATTTAATGCAGCGAGATATAATGTGACAATTGACGACGAAAGTTCCAAATTTTACCTTTCAGAATGACGACTGGTATGAAAAGTAAACATTCTAAAGACAGGGAATGCCTCTTTTCATTGTTATTTTGAAATAAGTAACTGAGTTGACTTTGACATTGTGATAAACATATTGAGAGAAAACTATGGTTACCATCGAAAAGGAACAATGCTTCCAAAAGTAAAAAGAACGCTAAATCTCACTCATAATATCTTCACATTCTGTCTCCGCCTTCTTAAAACACAGCTACATAAGACACTGGTTTAATCGAGAAGGAATCGCAACCACTAAAATCTCTTCCACGTTATGCGACTCCATGAGACGCGATTCTCTGAAACGCCATTTCAGCCCCGTTTTTAAGGTTGACAACTCACAACTTGTCGTAAGCCGTTGCACGACTTGCTCTCTGCACCGTTTTATATTTGTCGTCGGACACCTTCACCGGAGACCGCCATGCGCGTACATCTAAGCAAACTGGCAATATTCTGGGCGGAGCCACGAGAAGATCACCTCGTTCAACTTTGGAAATACTGTAAGGTCAGTGTTCTGACGTCGTATGAAAGGAGTCACTCACTACTCACCCGGCACTCACCAGGTACTCAGTACTCAATCAGTAAGATGTGTAGATCATTTGTTCCACTTTAAGGTTCAGGAAATTGGGTCGTCATTTCGTCCTCCATTACTGTGCACACCCCCCTCCCCCACCAGTAAATTGCAATCGTCCTTCTCAAATCATCGTTCTCTCCTCGGCGTCTATTGTAAATAAAAATAGCCCACCCCCGAATTCCTAAAGGTCTTCCTTGCCATGTTGGTTGAATTTCAGTGTTAAACGTCCAATAATGGTCAAAATTGTACTAGCACATCGAAAATCTGCAGTGCCACTTGTTGCATGGTGTAAAAACCTCTGGTCTCTCGAAAAAGAACTCGTCAGTTCGTCACCGGCACCACGACGAGACGGTCTCTTCATAGTGAGTCGTCTAGCGTAGTGTAAAAGGTTTAACATACAGCTAAACTCTAGTTGTTGAAAACAGACTTTGATGTAAACTGACTCTTCTGTTCATTGATTCGTTAGGTTCAATTTCAGAAAGGCACGGAAAAAGTACAAAACTTCCAAACCCAAAGTAACAAAACATTTCACCCAGTTTGCATTATCAAAATATCGTCATTGTTGTGATACACAAGGAAGCTGCTGTTGTTTATGTATACCGACTTGTGACAAGTCAAATTAACAAATTCCTTCAATTTAGCAGTTTTACGTCACATGTCTTCCAAATGATATACTTTGATGCGATATCAGGATATTAACAACATGACACCTCATATATGAAGTATGACGAAGGCATCTATGAAATCTGATATTATTTATTACATGGTTTTTGTGCAAACAGAACACGAGAAACTAATCTCAAAGGAAATCCAAAAAACATCTCATTTAATAATAGACATTCAAAAAAAAAAAAAAACTAGAGAATGTATTGAATTTATGTTTAGGGTATCGAAGGACATGTTACTTTACTCCTTATTTGTGATGATATGTAATACCTTTTCTCCTCAATTTAAGACACGTGACTGCCTGTCGACTTTAAATTTATGTTTTTATTTTCCACCTTTCCACGTGCGTGTTACAAAATGTACAGCAAAATTTAACATTTTAAAGTTCAAATCAGCAACCTATCATTTCATCATCAGATCCGTTTCTATTACAGTAATCCTACAACAACGGAAGTAAGCCAGGTATTCTAAGGGCTCTGCATTTGAAGTAAACATTTCAGTGATACTGATCGGTACAACGAGCACTTCGAGGAATCTTTAAAGACTGAATTTATTTCTTTTTGCAACCAGATTTGTAAAAGAATTTTGAAATTCGTCTTCGAGTGGTTTCACCAAAATTCGATATTACCCCTCCCCCTTTTGTGAAATCCTTAACTTTAGTTCTTACAATACACTAACTATCCTTTATTTCAATTAAATAATTATGCTCCTTGTCTTTAACTCCATTTTGTATTTTAACATTTTCATTACGAACCTGGTTACCATGCATCTTCGAACATGATAATTGTTACTACTAAAACTCATCCTTATCTCTCAGAAGTAGAGGTATATTAGAGGTGTGTTGTAAAGATTGTAATGATATTAAACTACAAGCATTCATGGAAATAGCAAATATCCCATGAAATTAAAAACTATCATCCATTTAAATTAAAGGTGACAAGAAAATAACATAATTGGTTATTTCATGTAAAAGCATCAAAATCTAGAAAACAGCCACCATGCATTCCCACCAAATGGATCAAACATTGCCTATTCTTCACAGCATTTTTTTTCCACTTAAATTATGAATAAATGTAACCCTACTTGTGTAAATTTGGGAAGCGGAAGGGGGACTCCCCAAATATGCTCAGTGCCTTTCTTCGCTTTTTCAACTTTTATTTGAGTGACATTTGTTTCATTTATTTGTTTAAAGGGATTCATTTAATGAGTAAAAAGTTCTATTTGCTAAAAGTAATGCCGCTTATCAATGTTTCAAGTGACAACAGCGCCCCCTAAATAACGATGTCTTTTTCACTGCAATGGCTGTTTATTTTCAGGGCAAATTCATGTCGTGTTGCTTTTCAATCAGGAAGTTTCAGGACAAACAATAAAAGAACATCAAAAGAAATAATAACACTGTTTGCATAATAAAACACCCATAACCGTAAAGTCATGACTAATAAATAAACTGGAGAACGATAGGTAATTCCAAATAAGCCAGCATGCTTTTTTTTAAGAAAATACGGTTCTTACAGAAAGAAATCTAGTTAGACCTTTATGTAGTTCAAGCATAGTTTGTTGGGTGAAACTTTCAAAATTTCAAATGGTGCGAAATTCGTATACGGTACCTCTCGTAATGCATTGCATTTTGGAGGGGATATAGCTTTTGTTCCAGTGTATCGGTTGTACGAAATGGTTTAATTACGGAAATTGCTAATTTTTTTCGTTGTGTGCCATGTTGGTGCATTCTGCAGGCAATATTACCCTTTAAATGCTGAACAGAAACATCTCATTTGGTTGCATGTCACCATAATGTCAGAGGAAGTTTTACAGATATCTGACAAATAATACTTACCTTAAAGTTTTCAATGCAACACATCTCGCCGAGTAGTTGAGGATGTCTCTTGCTTGGTCACGTAGATCAGCAAACCTGAAGAGGTTATAAATTACCAGCTCTTGGAGTGTGTCGAGTTTCGGTAATTGTAAACCAGAAAAAAGACAGAGACATTCTTCCTCCAGATCAACAGATTGGAAACAATCCTGTAGCTCCACACTAGAGATTGGAATCTGTATAGCACAAAAACATGTAACAAAACACTAATGATGAAACTATGTAGGGAATGTGTTAAATATAAAACAACATGAAACGTCTAAGGGAAGAATTGTGGAATTGATGAATGTAAAAGGGCGGAACGAGTATTTTGCAAGACGGGTTGGGGGGGGGGGGCTAATTCCATTACTCGATGGGGTGTGGGACGGGTTCTGGGGAAAATTTAAACATGACACTGTTAAATAGTATTTCTTGGCGTCTAGCAATCAAAATTAGTAAACATATTAACTTTTTAGTGCAGCTTTGAAACAATCTCAAAAAAGAAAGTGATCTTGAGAAGAGGGTGATGTCGGAAAGTCCCCACTCTGATCCGCACATGGGGTGCATCAGAAAAGTATACATTCGGGAGGAAAGTGAACCCTTATCTACACGACCAGTGTAAGTTTTAACCCAATGTCACAACGTTATTAACTTATTTCACCAAAACCTAAAGCAGAAGACACCATAATACTCAAAATATATTAGTGTATATCAATGATCTAATTAAGACGGTTTATATAGAAATGCGTTGCACGCGTTGCTTTATCCTCTCTAATTTTTCTAACCTACCAAAGGACTGCATTTCCATTCTAACTTTAAATTGCTTGTGCATTTAAAGAGTTCGAAAGAATGAATAAATTTATTTAAAAGGTTGTAAATTGTTAAAAAAAAACACAGACCAGAATCCAGGGTTTTAAAATCGGAAAAGTTCTTTTGTTTTACATACTTTGTTATGGAAAAGTCCATTCTGTGAGAGCCTTTGACACAGAGTGCTGGTGGGTTAAGAATCCAAGTTAAGACAGGAGTATATTTGCTAGACAAGAACTCAACTTCCGACAAGGGGAGAGGGCGGAAAAGAGGGTAAAAACTTTTCAGGGACAACCGTCCCGCATATCGACCGTACTTGGTCATCACGTATACTGCATTTGATCAGTCAAGACCATATATCTATATGACTTCAAAGCATGACTGTCATTTGCCTTCGTAGCAGGTGTCGCATGTGTACGCCTCTTTTTTAACGTACATACTCTTATACATCCAATATAGATGCATGAGTAACACACGTCAGCCGGGTGGACAAGACTGTCATAGCAAATTTTGCAAGATGTAAAGAGTCTAACTTCTACTTTTGGTCAAAACAAATTTCGCCTACTGCAGTGCACAGAACATCGCAAGTGAGGGCTGCAGGTAAAGTTCGCCATAATTTTGCATAAGAATCATTGATCAAGTTAACATTTGAACGCAGGCTATAAATTGATACACTTGTTTACATATTATGTATGCAACGACAGCGAGGCTGAATTAAGAATCTTCCTAAAGGTGGCGAAAAGCGGACAGCAACTCTTCGCATCGGTGCGTTTCTACTTTTCATTGCAACCATGTTTGCACTGCTGAACAATAGTTGCGAAACTTTTACCGTTGAATAAAGTCAACGTGTTTGATCAGGCGGATGTTAAAGCAAAATATAACTCAAGGTTACAGCATGCAAAATACGCAAAAATTTTGATAGTTAACGAATAATTAGTGAGAGAAAAAAAATCAATTGGAGACATGCCGGTGCAGCTTTTAATAGGGTAGTAAAATTTTATTTTCGATTAGTTTTCCAAATGGGGGACAGTGTTCTGCAGGGGGGCACCGCCTCCAGCCCCGGCCCGGCTACAGCCGCGTTGCTCTTAGTGAAGCAACCCTCCTTGAGAGCAAAAAACAGGTATATCGTCTGAGGGTCTGATGACCTTTCGGGGGTTACATGCTTCATCGTATCCATAAAAGCACCGGTCCCGACGAAACTGGAAACTTTCCCGGCTTGAAGATCATAGCCCTCTGTCCCTTTCGCCACACCACGAATAATATGCGTTTTATCGTATCCAGCAGTAGGCTACGCCACTCCTGAGTAGGCTACCGTTCGATAAATACAATAGGACAGCTATGCGACTGTAGACAGAGTTGCCAGAAAACTGTCTGATACGTGGGCTAGTATGCCACTTGGTCAGGGGTTACAACTAATCCACATGAAACCAAAGTATGAAAGAAAGGCAAAATTTGGGGGATCAGTTATATAACCTAATGAGAGGTTACCACGGATACAGTGAAATTTTCTCGAAGAGCACCTGAAACATACTTAGCTCCTTTTGTGATAATTAATTGTCGGGAAAGTAGTACAATACTACTGCCGTAGTCGGCCCATATAGGCTTGAACTACCAGTCACATCAATAGAAACAAAGTACACTGTGACTTCGCTTTTGTATAGTATAGCGACATAGGCTTACTTGTCACCAGTTCTCTTTTGCCCCTTAAAATTGGAGGCAGTACCTCTTTGAGACCCTTTAGGCTAACCCTTGGATCTGTACTGATCTGAATAGTTTAATTTAAAAAATAAAGTAGCTTGTGGTCAGTCTACTGGGATAGAACATACGGCCAATGATAACGATAATTTGCTCATCATGTTCAAATAGTAAGACATAAATTGAATTGACTATATAATTGTAGTTGAAAGCAAATTCCATATTGAATAGTGGCATTTTAC